>JAGVSP010000572.1:0-84149 GCA_022494985.1 Micrasema minimum
CTTCACTCAATTTTGTGAGAGGTATGTCAAGCTAAAGCAGGGGCATTGGAAATAAGACAGCTAGTAGAAATAATTTTATTACAAAATCAATATTGCTGAAAGATCAAAGATACGCCAAAAATTTATATTTTGTGTTCTATTTTTTCATATCATAAAATATATTGTATGCAATCAATGTTAAGTGACATCAAACAATGTCTATTGGGCCTGTATCTTGTAATACAATAACCCCTTTTTTTGATTCTACCAAATTTTAGCGTCATAAAAATGTCCTAAAACACGTTTTGCAAGTGAATTGTAATTTAAAAATTTAGAAACCTGTCACTTTAACATTCTTAGATTACTCCGATAATAAAAACTTTAAATTAAATCTATTTTTCTATGTACATTAATTATTCAATTTGTACTTGACTTTGAGTTATTGATCCATGTTCTTTTTAGTTTTGAATGTAAAATTCTAATCCTGTACTGTAAATCTGTAATTTTTTTATTGCGCTGAATTAATGTATACATATTTTGGAAACTTAATATATTTTTTCTTTATTTTTAAGATAAAAACTAAATTGTAACACTGCCACTAATTGACTTTACTTAACACCTAATTTATCTTAAGCTGAATTTTTAAGTATAACGCTTAAAGTAACATATTAATATGATAAATGGCTCAATATTTTCGTTTTTCGCAACCGTGTTGATTTTAAAATCATTCCTTTCGGTGATATATCATTTTTGTATTATAATGTATTGTCCACATTTTTCACTTATACCAATAAATCAGTTTTCAATCATCATTTGGATTTATTAAATTTTGTAGTTTGTCCTTCTCGTGCCCAACAAAGATGTCCAAAAAAATAATAAAAAAGAAGTGGGATCTGGTAAGGAGTTTTTGGAAATAGGAGGGGAGAAGATCAGGAGGAAAGGGGGAAAATATATGAAGGGAAAATAAAGGTACTAATGATAATAAATAATTCTTAGAGGCGTTACTGGGAAGTGAACAAGAATGGCGCATATTTTTACTGTAAATCAATTTAAATGTACATAGTCCCCTTTCTTATCACCTCCGTTTAAAACCTTATTATCGTAAATGTCCTACTAAATCGCAGTTAAGTTTGAAAATGCATTTTCATCACCTCTGATTATCACAAAAATATTGGTTAATCACATTTAAAACGCCGCCGCTAAACTTAGAGGTTTGTTCAACTTTTAAATCATAATTATACCTACCTTTATGGCGTTGCGTTTGTAACAGTTATGACATCTCGACTCAAATTTTTAATGCATTGAAAAGCAGTCAAAATGGAAATATTAAAATGATAATCCATTATTTGTATGCTTTGTTTTGGAATGGTATCACAATAAAAAAAACATAATAAAACTCGATTATAACTAAAATAACGAAATGTCTTAAAACATTTTTGCCGGTTGGATTTTTACAGTATTTGAAAAGTAGTTCCGTAAAATCAGTTTTTTCAATCACCAACATTTTAAAATGGCGTCGTAATTTGATCGTTTGACAACTCGACTCAAATTTTTAATGCACTGAAAATTGGTTAAAAATGTAATATTATAATGGATTAATCCAATATTTTTATGTTGTATTAGGATATCTGCATCCAATACAAACAATACACGTGGAATTCAAACCAATTTAGCGCAATAGAGGCTATCATTTTCTCAATAATGTAAAACCAGTGTTTATGAGGTTGCCTAGAGTAATTATTTAATCATAAACATTAGTTTTCTGACATATCGCAGAGTGAACTTCCTACAGCTTGGATTTTCAGCTCGGGTATCTGAAAAAGTAAAAGAATACACAATTATATTTATATCAAATTCATTTAAATGTCAACAGAGGACGTTCAGGACGCCGAGAACCTGATGCCTTGTAAAATAGACAACCATGGTCAAAGCTCTCGGAAGGCATACACATAGTATATGTGATGTGGGCCAGCCAGGCGAAATGCTGCTGAATTTTGGCTGGCCATAATATATGCCATTTTCAAACACAAGAAAGGCAGAAATTCTGTTTTTCAAGTTTTTTATTTATTGGTTTCTAATACTTACGTATTGCTTGTGCATACAATCAAGAAAAAACAAGTATTAAGTTCTGAACTTCGAATAATCAAAGAAACATAGGTAAATTGTCTGTGTATAAAAATATAGGAAAATTCGCTATTGGTCGCGTGAATTATGTAGGTACGTAAATACGTAGACCGCTGACTTTGTGAAGCTCCTACGAGAGAAACCACACGCAACTGGCGTTCGTGCAATCGTGCATAACTGATAAATTACCCTCCGTAGCGTAATGTGGCCTCCGTAGCGTAATGGCTAAGACGCTGGACTCACGATACGGAGGTTCCGGGTTCGATTCCCGGTGAGAACACAAAAGTTAAAAGTGATTTTTCTCTGAAAAGTGAGAGAAGCCTGGGTGTTTGTGACGTTGTTCCCCTCTGTAATTGGGCCTCCTGTTGAGGTGGTAAAATAAATAAATAAATAAATAATAAATTTATCCAACTTCAAACACACGGAAGTTCAAAATATTGGCGTTATCTGTTTTTAAGATTTTTTGGATTTTAACTAAGATGATTACAATGGTAATCCACGCGACCGCTCCTGGGTTAAGGTGTTGGGCTTATATTTACTTCTAATGGGTATAATATGGTTTTTAATTTGTTTATGGAATTATTAAAGATTACCTGAACGTTTGCTCTTGTGCTGAGAATATAAATAACAGCATCAGAAACATCTTGGGTATGTAGCATAGGTCTGACAGAATACTTCAAACTGGGATCCAAACCAGCGCTCATGTTGGCTACCAGATCAGTAGCTACTAAGCCGGGGCTCAAACTCTAAAAGAAAAAATCATTTCACAACATTTACATGCAAATAATAATATTTATATATAATATTTGATTTTTTTTCATGGTGTGCTCATTGTATAATATGTATATTCGGTAAATATTTTAATAAAATTTAATTTGAAATAAATGAATGGTACAAGTACCATTTACATTTTTACACTTTTCTTGCATCAAAAATAAAAAATAAATACATAATACAACCCAAAAACTGGTGCATCTACATCATATTTGGAGTCGAATGTTGAATGTATGACTTTTGAATCAGAGTTTAAAATAATTTTTTTTCTTCTCATGAATGCTTTCATAAGTACTGCAGATTGAGTAAAATTGCACAAATTCTTATTAAAATGGTTTCTTGTTTTGTTTTCTTTATGGATAGTATTAATTTGACTAAATAAATTATATTTGATATCAATTTGAAAATTATTATCTGAAAAAAAAAATTCTAATTTATACTCAATTTTCTCGAAAACTATGGGTCAAATCAATTTTTTTTATTCTAATATACAAAATGGACTCCAAATATGACGTAGATTCCCTGGTTTCCCGCTTTTACATCGAGTTTTGTTACACCATGTATATATATATATATACCTATAAGCATAAAAGTAAAATTGAAAAAAATATGTATATACAAGGTGAACACATTCATATTACGAGTATGTATTAAATGGAGACGTTAAAAATCATGAATTTATTAATAAAAGCAATATTTAAAAAAAAGTTATTCTACGAGGAATTTAAAATGTTGAAAATTATCTGCGAATCAATCAACAACCCACAATGCTCATTTCCCAACCTATGTACCTAGTCTGGATATAGGGGAACGATGTTCGTTCTGTTCCACCGAACAATTCAGGACTGTCAATCATTGAACTTGGTGGAATATGTTAGTAACTAAGAAGGTGGAATCGCCGGTGGACCTTAAAAAAGTAAAACGCTGAAGATTTATATGCTATGCAGTTTGCAGGATCGTAAAATGGCAGGCGCAATAATAATTATTTTTAAGCTCCGTAACAGAATGATTAATCGCATAACTTAACGTAATAACGATGATTACCGTAACTTTGATGTTAGATTTTTCATCTGCCAGTTCATACGTCAATGTCTGCGTCAGTGCTGTAACGGCAAATTTACTGGTTGGATACAAACTCATCGATATTTTTCTGTACCGGGGAAGTTGGTGACCTAGAATACTGAAAATATATAAAAAATATTCATAACTCTATAAAATAATGTGTTTTTAAATCAAAGATAAATACTGTTGACGTGATAACGTCTAATAAATCGATGAACGCCGGCTGCACACACGAAAAAGCATGACTCATTGTCACGTTCCGCCTGAGCCGAGTGTGCAAGCGAGAGCGCGGAACAAGCGATAGAGAGGCCTAAGCATTCGGTTTGTGACGCATCTATCTCTCTTCCACTCCATCAGCCGATGCGTCCGAGTAGAAGGGAGACAGCAGCAGCACACAAGCTACAAAGTGAAAGTGAAATTAACGAGTGCAAAAAAATGTTAATTTATGGAAAAAATTGTAATTTTCAATAAACTCCTGCTTTGTATTATACAAGAAAATGATAATTCAGTAATAATAATTCAATTCAATTCATAAAAATATGCAATTTTTCAGCAATGTTTTCTTATGACGTTATCACGTAAAATTATCGTCCGTAAACCGACTTTACAGCCAAAAGTTTTTGTACAAACCTGTTAATATTGATAATATAACCATTATCTCCACGAGTTCTCATAGTTTTTAATGCTTCTCTAGTCGTGATACTGAGAGACAAAATATTGAGATTTAGTATATGCTGCCAATCTTCAGTTTTTCCAGCTAAAAAAGTAAATTACATCACGTACGTAATGTAAAGTAAAAATATATGAAGCTATTCATTTTTCTTCTGAGTTCATCAAAAATATTTCGTTTGTATACTTCAAAAGTTTAGAAAATGAAAACCGGCGCCTAGAATTTGACGAGTTTTTTATTTACCTACTGAGTTATTACAACATTTTGAGGATATCCAAATACTCGCACATATATATAGATGTTTTCCCATTCGGGATACTAAGTAATTGTTTTTATTTTCTGCCACATTGAGTTATTCTGAAAATTAAAAAAAGACAAGACCGAGGGCTTTCAGTTATTTTATTTTTACAATTATTTTCTTTAAATCAGTCTTAGAATATATTTTGAAGCATATTTGTATTTTTTCGCGAGCTTTGTGGCTGTCAATAAAATCCGGAATACCATTTTAGAAACATCAAAATGTTGAACGCTGGTGAAGCAAATTTTTTTTAAAATATATTTTTTTTATAATTTTTTATTTATTTATAAAAATAACATAACATAGAAAAAAAAAGAATTTTCTTTTCTTTTTCAATCCAATGCTCCCTAGGAATTTAACTTATGATCTTACTTATGACAGGTGACACTTTGGCGTAACCGGCATTGTTGATGAGAATGTCCACTCCTCCGAGAGTTTTCTCAATCCACCGAAAAGCAGAAAGGATATCTTCTTCCTTTAACAGGTCACACTTTAAGGCGTGAATGGTTCCCATCGTCCTGTTTCTGAGATCCTGAAATAAATTTTCAGTAAAATTGAGAAAGACAATTAATTAGTTTGCTAAGCAATACAATTTATTTACTATAAAGATAAAGAAGCTTTTTCCAAGCTTGGGAATAATATTCAGGATTTACAGGGCTTATGAACTTGCATTGGCTGGGTTAATTACAATATCCTCGTTAGCTACTAATGAGAATTAAAAAAAAACTGTTGAAGCCTATTTATTGAAATTAATAATGTCGCTGGACTCGCAATCCTGAGGATCGGATTGGATTTCCAGTGAGATTACAACAAAAAAGGTTTAAAAAAACATATGAATGAATGAATGAATGAGAAGAATGTATGAATAAATGAGAGAGTGGATGAATGAATGAGAGGATAGAATTATAGAATGAAAGAATGAGAGAATGGATGAATGATGAATGAATGAATGAGAGAATGGATGAATGAATGAGAGAGTGGATGAATGAATGAGATGGGGTAGATTATTAGAATGAAAGAATGAGAGAATGGATGAATGAATGAGAGAGTGGATGAATGAATGAGAGGGTAGATTATAGAATGAAAGAATGGATGAATGAATGAATGAATGAGATAATGGATGAATAAATGAGAGAATGGATGAATAAATGAGAGAGTCGATGAATGAATGAGAGGATAGATTATAGAATGAAAGAATGAGAGAATGGATGAATGACTGAATGATCAAGAGAATAGATGAATAAATAAAAAAATACCAAGATTTTCTCATCTCGTCTGGCTAGGCCCACCACGATGACATCTTTGTCAGCCAGGGCCACCGCTATATCAGCGCCAATTCCAGTACTGGCTCCGGTAACCACCGCCACCTTTCCTGACCATCTCCACTCAGCCACTACACCGTGGATGACTAAAACAAACAAGAAAACAAAAGACACCATCCTGAGATTCGACATTTTAACAAACTGTGCCGGTCTTGCGGCTCGATATTATGGTATTTTATTTATATTATAATAATCATACAGTAGCAATTCCTAATAATAGGCCATTTCAGTGGTACCCGGAATTGAAATAAAAGACTTTCATAAACAAGGCATATTATTGAACAAATGAAATTTTGTAAAATGCACCAAAAATACGTTAAAAAAAACTGAAAGTCATTTTATTTATTTCAAAATAAACAATAAAAGTTCAATAACTACTACCCTCTCTTTTCCGCAACCAATCGTGCAAAGGGCACTGCATCGGTACACCAAATGCAGTGTATCTTGATCATTTTGAAGGCAGGATATTCAGTCTTACGCTTCAGTACCAGTCCAAGGTATCACACATGAAATATTATTACGAAAATCACATGTAAATAAATATTTCGTTCTCTATTATTGAGTGCCCTCTATATTTAAACGCATTCAGGGGCGATGATTAAAAGGAGTATCGTGATGTAGCAAGCTGATAACGAATTATTTTGAAAAATCATAAATTTCAGACAATGACACCTAAACAACTTTACGCCAAAAATATTACACGCACTCGCCTAATTATTCACCCACATCCCTGCACCATCCCTACCCTGAAATTGATCCTGTAAACTTCTCTCCAAGAGTCACACGATCCAGTTGCTCGATCACAGATCACTATCGACGCGGTAATAAGCGACGTGATAACGATTTCTTACCATGGATGTTTAACGTTTTCGCGATCACAATGGAACACGCGTTAAAAGTTATCGATCGGGATTATTAAACGAGTGCATCAAGTCTCGAGCCTTTCCCGAGATATGTATTCTTCGCACATATCTTCCTTTAATCTTTCTCGAGTGCCGTATTGCATTTAGCCGGCGTTCAGCAAGCCAAATATTGAGGAAAGCAGTCGACATAATAAACAATCCGACACGCGCGTTGATTTGACGTTTGACGTTTGGGCGCGATATCGCGTGCGAGCACCGAGCCGAGCATTGCCGAGGCAACGCTCGGCAATGCTCGGCACGGCGAACGTGGTATGAACGTATGTTCATTGTGATCGGTCAAATCGTTAGCGTTAGCACGTGGTTAGCACGTTTTTCACTACGTCAATAGTTATCTGTGATTGAGCTCCAGAACGCAGAAAATATTGAAGCAAGTAAAGACACGCACTACTTTTGGTCAGAGTGATTATGAGTATTATGCTGTCAAGCTCTACAACAAGCTCCCTTTGTCCATCAGATCAATAAAACAAGAACTTGTTTTCAAAAAAGCTGTGTCAAAATATAGTGGAGGTGGATAGAGTAGAGATAAATAAAATTATTCAACCAAACAGATAATAATTTTTAATTCACAATTTTACATTTAATTCAAAACACACAAGGATCCATTGTATGTAAATAATTTGTATAATTGTGAAAATTGGTCCTCGGCACGGGTTAGGACAGTTAAAAAAAAACAATTTTGTAACATTGAGGAAATTGTAAGAATAAGTTTTTTGTTATTTATAATAAATTGGCTTTAATAATTAGCATTCCGAAAAATATCACCATCACTTCCGCACTTTTTGATCATTACTTTATAAGGTTATTGAGGAAAGTGTAGTAATAAATTTTTGTCAAGATATTGTATTATATAAAACTAGGCTTATATTTATTATGGCGCGTAAAGTATGTAATTACCTCATTATTATACCACTCATAAACTCTATTTCAATCATTTTTTTGTAGTTAAACGTGGTATAACAACGCGCCAGTTAAAATTGAGCATTCTATTTATTATGAGGTATTTTTGATAATTAAATATTGTAATATTACGTATATTCTACCCTTCCGTAGACAGTTGTACCAAGTGTACATAAAGTCATGTATTATACCTAAAAATTGATAATTATAATTTTTTATCGATTTAGTATTTCAGATTAGTATTAAAAAAAAAAGTTAAATGCGAGATTCATCAAGACGCGTTTTATTTTTTGAGCTTCTGTCTGATAATGTTATTTCGTTAATGCCGTTGGCGGCTAATTTTCCGTCGTAATTATATATTATTCCTGCAGATATGACTTCCATTCTCAAGCAATTTCTAAAGTTTGCTAAGGATCACCGATTACTCGTATGCGAAATAAAATTTGCATATATTTTTATATTTTGAACTGTTTTATTCAGAATCATACGTTTGTATGTTTTTTGAATCCTGCAAAATTTCTTGCAATGAAACTCCGTGTTTTAAGCGAAACCGAAATTGCATTATATGCCATATCCAGACATCCACAGACACCCTCAAATAAATTCATGCAGACTCACACATGAGCCGCTAGAAAAGATAAATGATGGCTGATTCATTCTCAGCGAATCATCTCACTATTATTTTTAACCGCGGATGTGAAGAACAATTTCGTTGTATAAAATAAAATAAAATAAATAAATTTATGACGGGCTTACCAAGTGTACATCATCAACGATCATAATTATACAATCGCGTCCCTCATCCACCGTCTACCTGAAACACACGACTTGTTGCAATAATGTTACCTATGGCAATACGTATCACGATTTGTTGTGCTAGGAGACATAAAGATATGTTAAGTATTTCATTATACCATAAGAAGGAACATCCACATGACATCCCTCCTCTAGTACATTCACACTGACACACAACAACACACTCAAACACCCTACGCTCAAAACTTTCCTATCTCTACAAGACACTTAATTTGCATGCAAAATTATTGGGTAACAATTATTGTTATTTCAGTATTTATTCATATTGTAAATGTATGATGTCCAAAACCAGTTGAAATGCAATAAAACATAAATAAAAAAAAGATAATGTTAAAATAAATGTTGAAATTAGAGCAAAAACATTCTCTAAGCAAAAACGACACCCCGTGAGAACCGTCTAACTCTAAAATGACGATGACTCCTGCCGCAGTCACTCCACGCCGTGAACCTGCACGCCGTCCCCTATCCACCGTCTTACCACAAACTTCTAGATAAACAGAGCAATAACGTCTTACTCTCTGGCCAAAACGTCTTACCTCGTTGGCTTTCTAGCTTTTGATACGATATTAAAATATATATGTTAAGCGTAATTAACATTTAAGTTGAAAGATGGACCATAGGGACATTGAAAGGAGGGTTAGTCGAATAGATAGTATGTGCACAGAGTTAATGGTGCCTTAAAGTCGGTTATAAAAAAAATCTAATAAGTGCTTATAAAAAGAGGCATAAATTGGCACGCACCACCAAAAAATGCATTAATGGTAGTTGAGCGCCTGGTACCATAGGTTCCTTATGTATGGAACAGCGAAGCATGGAGTTGGAAAAAACTAACTAGTATGAAATTTCCCCGTAGATTGCTTATGCAGTTGAATTGCATAACCACTCCTCTCAGGACAGAATGTGCGGTAAAACTATGCATGGATCTGGTGCACTAATGTTGTAATATTAGACTTTCAGAATGCAAGGGCTTAGATACATGTCATGCCATTCTTCGGACAAAATTAAGAAAGGTCTACGTCTTATCCAGCACACGATGTAATTTGAAACTTGTAATCGTTATACGCCTTCCACCGCTATCCGCACAAGCTCAACCAACCATCGATTTAGCACTTACTCAAATCATAATTGCTTATTACAGCCTTTGTTGCACTCTGTCGCATTTTCGGACATTTGACACCTATATTATTGATGTCTACCACACATATCACCTTATTTATCGCATTTCTGAAGAGACAGCTTAAATTACGTCTCACCCCTCAAATACTTTTTTGGATTACGAATGTATTTTATATGGGTTACCTTGGACCATACTTAAGCTAGGTAGGACAGAAGTCTAGAAGAGTAGGATTTATAAACGATCAACTGTACGTCCTTTTATTACTAGATGAATAGATAGTATGTTATGTGCATGTTATGTATATATTAGGGAATATATGTGTATAGAGGGATATCAATTTATTCAAAAAAGCGACATAATCTTAAAAAAAAATCATTCTACTTAAAATGACTTCGCCTCGTAGCGTAGGTTCGATTCTCGTAGGGGGTTCACAGGAAATATTTAAATTTACGATGCGATTATTTAAATATAAACTTACTAAGAATAACGTAACCATCAATCCACCCATTTCCCCGTAGGGCTAGGCAGAGAGGTAATAGAACGCCATTACCACTACCAACATATATACGAAACAGATATTGGAAATCAGGTATACCTACAAAACATTCATATCATCTGTTTGGATCGATTCTAATTCAGATGATCACAACGCCGGTATATAGTTAATTTAGCTGTAAGAATTTGATTCTATAGCTACATTACATACTACAATGTCAAAGCGATACATTCGCGATTATTCCGACTTTCAACATTAGATCTCCTTTCGTAATTCCCATACATGTCATGCATGGTATTACCAATTTCTCGGAACGCCATTTCTCGGCTTATCCAGGCAACACTTGCATTTACAAACATCTTGTAGCCATTCTTCATAACCACTCATTCGGCTCCACATGACCGATCGCATCACAAAACAAAGTGACATTTCTCAATTTTGTCGATAATGCATAAAGCCTCAGCCTCACATTGTCTGCCCTAATTTCGACATTTGTTCTCCAATACATTCTAGAGTCTTTCCACAACATTCACCTGTAGAGTTTTCTCTTATATAATTCAACAGCTTTCAGTTTAACTTTTCATCCTTTCTTTATAAATATGAATAATGTTATATGTGTTACACTTTCGACCGATACTGAAGTCGATCAGGTAATGGACTGATCTTATTACATCGTACAGTAATAATAATGATCAAGATAACGCGGCTTTTTGGTGTTTCTTATGTTATGCCCTATGCACCTTAGGTGGCATCAGGGTAAAAAAAGTAGTAGTTGAGGCAAATAAAGCCATCAGCTATTGAAATTACGAAACAAAAGACTCATTTATTTTAAACATTTTCTTTGTCACACCACAATGCATCAGTTTTATTACGGTTTCTGCGCCTGACAACGAGAATTATCAAAACGGATGGATAAAAAAAACAGACTAGAAGCCATAAAAATAGTAAAAATACTATTGTAATATCAGCGAAGTATTTTCCTGAGCCATAATTTTATGGATCACCCTCAGTGTAGTATTTAACGCGTTGATTGCAGTTTATATCAAGTTTTAAGTAGTAGCCAGTTACCTTTATTCAACCAGGAATAAAAAAAAAAAAACAATAATGGGTCGGTTTTAATTTGGGAAGGTGGTAACAAGACTTAAACCGCATTGCTGGAATTTTCGTTTTCAGTGGATTGTCTCGATTTCTTTACGATATGTAAAAACGAATTAATGGATATTTAAATCTAGGGTAATATCCTATCAAAACTGATAAAAAGCATCTTTGTGAGAACAGTTAGGAGAATACTTAAGATGAAAAAGGAAAATGTATTATAATAGATGTAACGTATCTTCGCCCTTATAGTAGCAACAAAATAAAAATCTACGGTCGACAATGAATGCCAAAGTCTAAATTGCATTATTTACAATCTTCAAATATTGGTTCTCCCATTTCGTATTATTTCATACGCTTTTTTATACGATTTGGGTTTAATTTAGAGCCACACTCGTAGAAACGCCATCAAAACCGTATAGGAACAAGTATTTCTTTAACATAATCCCACCTAAAATAACATAATTAAAAGCATAATTTTAACCTTCCTAATGAGGGTGTGCTAATCCATGTATTTCCTTTTCTGCAACACAATGGTTATTTTATTAGTGACGATATTAATTCTTGTTCTCACTGATTACCCACTTTGGGTGTAGATGCTTTTATTAGATTGTATTGCTACTAGTTTTCTTTTCTTTTTTAGAGTATTTTCACACCAGATTTTAGAATTCGAGTTTTGCTTAATTTTTTATTTGTTCAAAAAATAAACCTTCATCATATTTCTGTTCGTATTGGGAATGGATATTGGGAATTTGGACGGATGATTTGTTGTAACCCGAAAATAACAACAATAAATGGGACTAAATTTAAAGACTTTACCACACTCTTTCGAATCAATTAAGCCCGAATATATATTACCGCATAATACATTTACGTTTTTATCACGTCAAGGGAAAATAATACCATCGCTTCACTTTTTTTTCAAGGATTATAATAAAAATCTAAAAAAAAAATTACGTGCTCGACATACACACACGGCTGATCTTGCTTTTCTGCGCCAGTCCGCCCCCCACAAGAAGATAATCCAAAATGATTAACTGAAAAACAGAATGCATAAATCGAAATGGTAGTCAACAAAAGTCCAGAAAATTGGAAAAATACGTAGGTATTTCAAGATATTTAAATTTTTTCTTTCGCTTTTCATCCCCCAAACTGTTTTTTCTGTTTACGTTTGTAGTGTGTATAAACCCCCCGTCTGAGGACTGGTTCTGAAGCGTAAGACCCTTAACTTGTCTTCATGTAATAAAATTATCAAGAATAAGGATTAAGAAAGAAAAAAAAAAAAAGTAGTAATGCTATGGTTTTCACGGCCCCATTGTCTCTTATTGTAAAAAAAAAAAAGTATTGTAAACTGGACTTCTTCGGTGTAAGTCTAAAAAAAAGATTTAAACAATCGACTGAAGAAGAACCGATCCTGTCTGAGAGTGTGTCCACATTTTATTATAAACTGTTCTTAGCACTTTACCAATTTACGTATTGTTCCGGTCACTTATTTTTACTGCTTTGTTATCCATAATATGCTTATACACCGTGTCCCACCCACGATGAGACCGCGAAACTCCGGAGGGATGATTATTCATGATATTCTTCGAAAAAAATCTTAATAAAGTATTGGAAAAAAACATTAATAAGTCTAAATTTCAAATATAAACATCATGATTTTCTTTAAAAAAATTAAATGATATGAAAAAATCCACGCGTGTAATACCGTCCATTTTTGAACTGGCTATCACCACGTGACCTGCCACCAATTTCAGATATGAAATTCGAATTTTGAATGTCCGCACAAGGCTAAAGGCGTTCGGGTGACCTATAGCGGCAACCCCCACTCCTCCCGCCCACCGCCACCCCGCCACCGCTAGCATTTCAAACAGAAGCCAGTATTACATAGTCGCTTTTTATAATACTTTTTTTTTAATTAATTATTTAAAAATGCCCGGATCAAAAAACTTTATAAGGATTTTTTTCTCCAGAAGACACATTAACAATCACCCTCCGAGTTTCGCACGGTCTCATCGTGGGACACGTGTAGTATGTATTTAAATGGATTTTTATCCGTAAATTGTATAAAAATAAAAAAATGTAAGTAGTGGTAATAGAAATCTGAACGCAAAAACTTTTAACTTTTACCACATTTTTTCGAATAGTTTTACGAATATATTTATGAATATTTTTATACTATAAGTTTCGGGTCTAATTTCATCGCGGTGATGTTTTATAACATCCGGTCGTATTCCGATCACGGTTGCTCTTACATACAACAACAAAACTGTAATGAAAATTTCACCTCATCCATTACGGATTAAATATTGCCGTATTGTAAAATATTGGTGTTATATCAGATTTCAATGTTATTTAAAGTTTTGCGCTTCAGTGCCAGTACCCAAGGTATCACAAATTAAATTTATGATAAAAATCACGTTCGCTGAAAAAATCGACTCTTTCGTCAACAAGCATTGTTACATAAAACGTAAGTAACCTAATATGTTATTTTTTTTAGTATCATATTATTTATTTCACATATAATATATTACTTTTTTTTTTTCTTAATGAAATTATTTATTTCTTGTAAGAAATTTGGTAATAGGACTGCAGTAATATTCGTAATAAAGGGCCTACAAACATTTTTTTATTTATTTTAGGGCGGATTTTAAAATTTTTTTAAATTTTTCAATTAAAAAATTCAAATAAATATTTTGTATTAAACGGGTCAGGAATCAAACCCGCCACCTAACCTAACCTCTACGGAAATTGATAACGACTTACAATCTTGCTCGTATATTGTTACTTAATCAGTTTTGAGTGATTTATTTACACAGAAAATAGTCTAGGGTTCCGGTGAAAAACAACGTAGGTAATTTATTGCCTTTTTCCGAACGCACCCTCAGGTTTTCCAGGCTTTTGAAAGTATCGGGGCTGTTTCTATGAATAATTTACGCTCTCCGAGTTCTTGACATTTCAATCACTGAAGTTATTAAACTTTTAACTCGATTAGGTCAATCCGGTGGCGTAGGTATTTTCGGCTGCCAAGATTAATCTATTTATTAGAAAGTCTTCATATTTAGTTTACTAAAAACTCCTTGGGAATGTTATGTAAAAAAATATTTTTGTCCGCTTTTTGGTGTAGTGAATAGCGTGTTTGCGTTGGGCTAATCGCGGGTTCGTTCGACGAGATCAGATTGAAATATTTATATGAAAGTAGTTTTTGACACAAAATAAATCATTCCTTGGACTGGCCCGGAGCGTTAGAGAGATCATCTTGCATTCTTATTATAAATGATCAAGATTCATTGCACTTCGGGTATCAATACAGTTCCCTATGCACCAATAAGTGTGAATATCAGCCAATGGTGCATAGGGCACTGCGTCGGAACACCAAGTGCAGTGAATTTTGATAATTTTATTACATGAAAGTAAGGTGATCAGTCATACGCTTCAGTAGTAGTACCTAATAGTTTAATTACATCTGGATTAAAGTTTTTTTTTGTTATTTGTAATTACGCCTGAATTTTAGTTCCTTAGTTCTTGAGTTTTTTTATTTTAGTAAAATTGTTTTTTTTTAAACCCAGAACCTCTATGGTGAGTTTCTTAGCCTACATATCACTGACAATGGTACTGTTGATGGTCGTTACATGAATTATATAAATATGTTATTAAATAATGAATGTACATACATTTTTTTCATGATTTAAGGAAAATAACGGTCTAATAATGTTATATAAGTAAGAAAGACACTGCACTCCACTGCTAAGCAGAAAACACGTGTGGGTTTTGCGAGTATATTTCAATGCAATAACTCAGTAACACAATACTTAGCACAAGGCAAGCAATAAAATGCACGTGTTACTAATCCTACTTTGTCTGACCGGTGCATCAGCTCTTTTGTGTTCGGAAATAACTCAAACATCTTCATTGGCAGGGCCTTATTGATTTCTACGGAGACCCGGGAGAAATCCCCGAAGAAAAATTGAGTATCCTGCATTGGATAACGGTGGCAGTGCAACCTTCCCATTTGAAAAACATGACATTAGCAAGTATAGACGTAATAGAAAACTTTGGTTTGTTCTATGATTTGACCATGACCCAACTTTCCGCAGTCGCCGAAAGAGTTAAAGAAGATTTCGGGGACAAAACGCCAGAAGATTACAGTTCTTACGATCTTACAGCGTTAAGGCAAATACTGTGCGCTTTTAAGCCTTCAGAAATTAAAAAAGTCCACGCTTTAGCGTACAAAGACGCAGCGTCAGATTTGGGTTTATTGAAAAAGTGCCCTCAAGATGTTTTGGAAGCTTTTGCGTTTTTGGCTGTTCAAGAAAAGGCTTTTGGAACGCCGGAAAGTTGGACAGAAGCAACGATTGGCACCATCGGAGTAGTGATAGATGGACTTCCAACAGACAAGCTAAAACTCATACCAGAAAGGTTTTTGAGACGATCTAAAGACAGAATTGAAAAAGCCGCGCGACGATCTGACGATAATTTAAAGAGCAGTATAAATATGGATAAAAACATTCAAAAGGAAATCGATGAAAGAGCCTAATTAAGTCGATAATTTTTTTATTGATAACACTAATAAATCATTTATTTATTTATTTATTAACGGCACTTATACAATTTTAATATAGTGAAATACAAATACAAAATTACAAGTTATTATAGGTGTTATTTATTTGTATCAGTGTTCACTTTGAGTATTTATCCATTACTACTACTACTTTCCCTTATCCGCACCCAATGGTGCAATAGTACTTATTTTGATATTTTTTTTACAAGAAGGTAAGGTGATCAGTCATACGCTTCGGTACTAGTCCAAGATATCACGCATGATATTAATATTAATATGAAATCTATCCATTCAATAGAAAACAATAAAAATATACGCAAATTGTTGGAAGAAAGATCTGGGTCGTGCGAAGTAATTTCCTTTCCTAATTTAGAAGACATCTAACAAAATTCCTATGCCTTAGATTTAGAGTATTGAAAATAAGTACCTATTTTTAAACCAAAACAGCCGTATACAATTATTGAAATAGGACAATTTTATCTAATAAAAGAAAGCTTTTTTGGAAGCATAAACAAGTAAACAAGCTTAAAAAGACTATTGACTTCTTGAGAAGAGTCAATAGTCTTTTTACTCTGTTGACAGAGTCGAGAAGTTTGGAAGGGAATATGGATATACAGGGCTTATGACCAGTCATTTCCAGGGTTAAGTGGCCACTTGATTTATTACAACATTTTCCGTTTCGCTTAGTATTTGCTATCCATATTTGGCAATTATCTGAACTTGTACATAAACAGTGAAATGGCGCGACGCTTCACATGTGAAAACTCTCTGTCATCCATTGAGAAAATTGCAAAGTATTTTCGCAGAAACCTTTATGATTGTAAGTGAGATTCTTATCGAATTATATCATCTACTAGGAAACGCCTGACTCTTCAATTTGTTGTGCTTAAAATTTTTACCAGCTAATTTTTATAAACAACATTTTGAGTGGGTCCAAATACTTGTAGACAAAAACTGGATTTCACCCATTACAGGCTAACATTAAATTACAAGTTGACATCTCAACAGAGACGAGAAGTTTGGAAGGGAATACTCAAAATGTTATTTATAAGCTTAAAAAGAGTTTATTAGTTTAACTTATCGAAAGAAGCAAAATTGGCAGTACACAACGGAGTTCTTGTACCAACCCTTATGTATGGTAGTGAAGCGTGGTGTTGGAAAAAGAAGGATGAAAGTAGACTGAATGCTGTTGAAATGCGATCCCTCAGGCGAATGTGTGGTAAGACTATGTATGATACAAATGTCGAAATTAGCGAAAAAGCAAAGGAAGTCTGTCAGGACAGAGTGGTATGGCGTTCTATCCTCTCTGCCTACTCTGAAGTGGCGTGATGGTTAGTTAGTTAGTTAGTTAAAAAGAGTTTATTAATTTTTTTTTTTCAATTAACCTTTCGCACCAATTAAAAAAAAACAAAATGACCTAAATTGAATATTCTCAATGTTTCTCTTCTAACCCTTTCTCTTCTCTGCGCCTAATTGTGCATAGGTCACTGAATTGGCGCACCAATATTAGCACAAAAATCACGGAAAATTCAAATACTTTTTGGTACGTACATAAATATCTTAATTAAAAATATTGAAACTTTAAATCCAATAATGATTCTTAGAAACACAATGGAAGAATTTGATTTTAGGATAAGCTGAAAATTAAGAATTATTAAGTGAAATTAATTTCTCTGATATTCGAGTCGAATAAAACCCTGAGTCCATTAAATACAAAGTATTTTTAACTTCTTGAGAGAATTGATAATCTTGATGGTTAAAAAAAACTTGTTATCGCTTCACATAAAATAATTAGGAATTATGAAAATATCTTGCGAATAAGAGTTTTATTTTGAGAAAATGAGTCAAGAATTTTGTAAAAGCAAAATCAAGCCATCTGTTTTAACGTTTCCATTAATAAATCTAATCTTATTATTATAGATAATTTATAAAGCGCCATTTCTCCCTCCTTTTCGTTATACGCATCTAAAAGTGCATAGGACACCTACTAATCGCTCATTGGTACACCAAGAACAGTTCTTCTTGATTATGAATTATAAAATCAAAAGGCAAAATATTAGTATAACTCCTCTGCTTTCAATCCGTCGACAGTTTACGTCGGAGCTACGGGACGTGAACCAGTCTTAGAATACGTATAGCCCACATAAAGAGCGGAGATGGATTGATAAATACAATGCTTAAATTTTTATTGCTTGCTATAAATATAAGACGAAGCGTGCTTTCGAGTAAGAAGCAATTAAATACATTGAAATTTGTGTACAAATGTAGTGCCCTACGCACCGTTAGATGGGAATAAGGAATAAGAAGGAAGGCGGATAGGCACATCGATAAAAAAAACTCGCTAATTTATTTATTTATATTTTAATATTATGCACAAAGAGCAGAGGTATAATAAATTAATATTTATATTTCAGGGCAATCTACAATATGACATAGCACCTGGTTTAGACATTTATGGTACTCTCTGGTGATAGGTAGTTCGGCATCCATCTTCTTGTAACCCAATTTTTTTTTAAAAAAGGGGAAAAAAAAATTTTTTAAAAATTTTTAAAAAAATTAAAAAAAAAACCCCCCTTTTTTTTGTTTTTAAAAAAAGGGAAAAAAATTTTTTTTTTAAAAAAAATTTTTTAAAAAAAAAAGGGGTTTTTTTTTTAAAATTTTAAAAAAAAAAAAAAAAAAAAAAATTTTTTTTTTTTTTAAAAAATTTTTTTTTTTGGGAAAAAACCCCCCCTTTTTTTTGGGGGAAAAAAATTTGGGGGAAAAAAGGGAAAAATTTTTTTAAAAAAATTTTTTTTTTTTAAACCCAAAAAAAAAAAAAAAAAAATTTTTTTTTTTTGGGGGGGGGGGAAAATCCCCCGTAAAAAATTTGAATAAATTTTTAAAAAGGGGGGGGGTTTTAAAAAAAAAAAATTTTTTTAAAAAAAAAAAGGGTTTTCAAAAACCAAAAACCCCCCCCAAAAAAAATTTTTAAAAAAAAAAGAAAAGGGAAAATTTAAAAAAAATTTTTTTTTTTAAATTTTTAAAAAAAAAAAAACCCCCAAAAAAAAAAATTTGGGTTTTTTTAAAAAAAACCCCCTTTTAAAATTTTTTTTTTGGTGTTAAAAAATTTTTTAAAAAAAAAAAAAAACCCCCCCCCCCCCAAAATTTTAAAAAAACCCCGGCAACTAAAAAAATTCCCCAAAGGGGGAAAAAAAAAAAAAAACCCCAAAAAAAAAAATTTTTTTTTTAAAAAAAAAAAAAAAATTTTTTTTTAATAAAAATTTTTAAAAAAAAAAAAAAATTTTTTTTTTTGGGCCCCCCCCTTTTTTAAAAGGGGGAAAAAAAAAAAAATTTTTTTTTTTTTTTTCATTTTCCCTTTTTTAATTTAAATTTAAACCCCCCCAAAACCCCCCCGAATTTAAAAAGGTTTTTTTTTTTTAAAAAAAAGGGGAAAATTTACCCTTTTGGGAAGGAAAAGGGGAAAAAGAAAAAAAATTTTTTTTTTTTTTTAAAAAAAAAGGGGGGTTGGGGGAAAGGGGGGGCCCGGGGAAAATTTTCCCAAAAAAAAATTTTAAAAAAAAATTTTTTTTTTTTTTAAAATTTTTTTTTCCAAAAAAATAAATTAAAAAAAATTTTAAAAAAAAAAAAAAAGGTTTTTGGAAAAAAAATTTAAAAATTTAAAAAAATTTTTTTTAAAAAAAAAAATTTTTTTTTAAAACCCAAAAAAATTTTTTCCCCTTTTTAATTAAAAAATTTTTTTTTTTTTTTTTTAAAATTTTTTAAAATTTTTTAAAAACGGGGGGAAAACCAAAAATTAAAAAAAACCCCCCTTTTTTAAAAAAAAAAAAAAAAAAAAACCTTTTTTTAAAATTTTTTTCCCCCAAATTTTTTTTTTGGGCCCGGGTTTAAAAATTTTTTTTCCCCCTTTTTTAAAAATTTTAAATTGGGTTTTTAAAAAATTTTTAAAAAAAGGAAAAAAAAATTTTTTTGGTTAAAAAAAAAAAAGGGGGGGGGAAAAAAAAAGGGCCCCCCAAAAAAAAAATTTTTTAAAAAATTTTTTTTTAAAAAAACCCCTTTTTTTCCCCCCCAAAAAAAAAATTTTTTTAAATTTTTTTTGGGAAAAAAATTTTAAAAAAAAATCACGCTGATAAAATAAAAATATCCCTATTTTTAAGAAAACATTAAAAATAATACGCAAATTGTTGAAAGAAAGTCTGGGTTGGCGAAGTAATTTTCTTTCCTAATTAGAAGACATCTAAAAATTTCTATGCCTTAGATTTAGAGATTGAAAATAAGTACCATTTTAACCAAAGCAGCCGTATAAATTATTGAAATATACAATTTTAACTAATAATAGAAAGCTTTTTTGGAAGCATAAAACAAGTAAAAAAGGGCTTAAAAAGACTATTGTTTTCCCCAACAGATTCGAGAAGTTTGGAAGGAATATGATATACAGTGTTATGCCCATCATTCCCAAAGGTTAAGGGGCACTTAATGTATTACATAAAAAGAGTTTATTAATAGTTTTTTTTCAATTAACCTTTCGCACCAATTAAAAAAAACAAAATGACCTAAATTGAATATTCTCAATGTTTCTCTTCTAACCCTTTCTCTTCTCTGCGCCTAATTGTGCATAGGTCACTGAATTGGCGCACCAATTTAGCACAAAAATCACGGAAAATTCAAATACTTTTTGGTACGTACATAATATCTTAATTAAAAATATTGAAACTTTAAATCCAATAATGATTCTTAGAAACACAATGGAAGAATTTGATTTTAGGATAAGCTGAAAATTAAGAATTATTAAGTGAAATTAATTTCTCTGATATTCGAGTCGAAATAAAACCCTGAGTCCATTAAATACAAAGTATTTTTAACTTCTTGAGAGAATTGATAATCTTGATGGTTAAAAAAACTTGTTATCGCTTCACATAAAATAATTAGGAATTATGAAAATATCTTGCGAATAAGAGTTTATTTTGAGAAAATGAGTCAAGAATTTTGTAAAAGCAAAATCAAGCCATCTGTTTTAACGTTTCCATTAATAAATCTAATCTTATTATTATAGATAATTTATAAAGCGCCATTTCTCCCTCCTTTTCGTTATACGCATCTAAAAGTGCATAGGGACACCTACTAATCGCTCATTGGTACACCAAGAACAGTTCTTCTTGATTATGAATTATAAAAATCAAAAGGCAAAATATTAGTATAACTCCTCTGCTTTCAATCCGTCGACAGTTTACGTCGGAGCTACGGGACGTGAACCAGTCTTAGAATACGTATAGCCCACATAAAGAGCGGAGATGGATTGATAAATACAATGCTTAAATTTTTATTGCTTGCTATAAATATAAGACGAAGCGTGCTTTCGAGTAAGAAGCAATTAAATACATTGAAATTTGTGTACAAATGTAGTGCCCTACGCACCGTTAGATGGGAATAAGGAATAAGAAGGAAGGCGGATAGGCACATCGATAAAAAAACTCGCTAATTTATTTATTTATATTTTAATATTATGCACATAAAGCAGAGGTATAATAAATTAATATTTATATTTCAGGGCAATCTACAATATGACATAGCACCTGGTTTAGACATTTATGGTACTCTCTGGTGATAGGTAGTTCGGATTCCTTCCAAAATTTATTCCCTACCTTCGTCCATTCCATTCCGTTTTGTCACATATTTCCAACACCGCGTCAGTCTCGAAAATCTGCTCAGTGCAGCAATATTACTCTGACCTCGCAACATCCATCCTTCTCGTAAACTCCAATACCTGATCTTCCTTCGTTCTTTTCACCAAAATCTCCTCGTCATACTCGCCATCCATCTCCAAGCTTCCCAGCAACCAATTCCCAAATCCCCCTCGGTGAAAGTGAGTTATGGTGTGCTGTGCCCCCTCGGTTTGTTCAACGTGGTGTTTCTAGAGTATTCCAGGATACTTGGCCCTTCCTGGTGGTCCTTCATCGTCATTTTCCGCCCTGTTGAGTCCAGCTCTGGTAAGTCCTTCCAAATTCCGATCCTCGTTCGGACGAAGTTACCAGAGAGTCTCATCGTGGCGGATCCAGCACCAATTAAGTGCACAACACAATGCACAAAATAAATTCTGAGGACAGCAAAAGTGAGGAAACAAGTATTTGAAATGTTTATGTAGTGTATATGTTGTATTGTGGTACGTGTGTGGAGTGTGGTGGAGGTGTTGGGAAATAGGCTCTGAATAATTAAGCGCAGGAGGCATAAATAAATTGGTTATCATAACAATAAATTAGCGTTACTCAGCTTTCGTTTATAGCAGAGAGTCGATTCGTCAAATAAGTAATAAAATTATCTGAAAATTATTTAGCTTGCCACCAATACATGTAGGATGATCAGCAAATGAATATAATTTCAAATAATAACAAGATATGCTGTTTGATTACAAAGTAATTAAAATAATTTTATGGATCATATTAAGTAACTAGAAATTAATTATTATTTACCCTTCAAGCCTACTTGTTGATCACATCGTATTTTGAGCGAATTAATAACTAGATGTTTGCTTACAAATTAAATATGTATTAATTACTATCATATTTGGTATTTCGAGGCCATAACATCAACAAATTTCGAAGCCTGATTACAGAGGGGAACGACGACATAAACACCCTTAGATTTTTAACCATTTTTATTACACCCAAACATTTTTATTTTGGTGTTCTCACCGGGAATCGAAACCGGAACCTCCGTATCGTGACTCCCGCGTCTTAGCCATTACGCTACGGAGGCCGCTAAGGCCGCGGTTTTGCCCTATTATTATTAACATGGAATAAAAGTAAGATTATAAATATTTATTTCTTACGCTGATCAAATATTTTAACACAAAATCTTCGTAGGTTAAGTCGACTGTTCGGAGCTCCTAGCTCTAATATCTATAAATGTTCCAGCCAGGCTGACAAGACACTGCACTATGTTTCGTGTTCCCATCAACAAAGGAGCCTATAATAAAAATTATTATATCCAACGTTCCTGTTTGGCATATAACAATGAATTTAGAATATTGATACACAAACATTACATTACCTACGCTAAAAAATACATTAAAGACATGTGTCTTTAAGAAAAAAACTTTTTATCGCTTCACATAAAATAATAAGGAATGATGAAAATAACTTGCAAATAAGAGTTTATTTTGAAAAATGAGTCAAGAATTTTGTAAAAGCAAAATCAAACTATTTGTTTTAACGTTTCCATTAAAAAATCCCATCAGAAAAATCATAAGAATGTCCCCTCCTTTTTCTTATGCGCATCAAAAAGTGCATAGGATACCTACTAATCGCTCATTAGTACACCAAGAGCAGTTCTTCTTGATTATGAATTATAAAAGTAAAAGGCAAAATATTAGTATAACTCCTCTGCTGTCAATCCGTTGACAGTTTACGTCGGAGCTACGGGACGTGGACCTGCCTTGGAATATGTATGGCCTACATAAAGAGCGGTGATGGATTGATGAATACAATACTTAAATTTTTATTGCTTGCTACAAATAGAAGACGAAGCGTGCTTTCGAGTAATAAGCAATTAAATACATTGAAATTTGTGTACAAATGTAGTATCCTACGCTCCATTAGGTGCGAAATTAAGTCGCTGGACTTAATTTCACTCTTAAATACTAACTTACACTCCCTATTCCCACCCCTTTCCCTTTCCTTCATTAAAAATCGTATGTACATAATATATATATTTAATTTTCTGTTTTTCTTACTGTTAAAGATCATTCTGCGAAAACCTGTAATTGGAGCTTTTTTCAATAAACATGATGTTCACTTATATGTTATTGTTTTCTGTTGGTTTTCCAATAAAATAAAACAGGCTACCTAATTTATAATGTGTTACTTAGTTTTTCCGCCTCGTAGCATAGTGGTAACGCAATTGACTACCGTACGTGAGGTCACGGGTTCTATTCCCGAAGGGAGCAAACATAAAATATTTATTAACGCATGGTTTTATTTCATGTGTGATACATTGGACTGGTACTGAAACGTATGACTGATTATTTTACTTCATGTAATAAAATGATCAAGATATACCGCACTTGGTGTACTGATGCAGTGGCCTATGCACCATTGGACGCGGATAAGGGAATGTGTAATGTGGTTTTTTACTTTCTTTTAAATTTCATTTAATTAATTTCTTCTTCTTCTTCTTCCCGTCACCACGTCTCAAGAAGAATAAAAAGACGTAATTCTTTACTACCAATTTATTAACGTGTTTTTATTTTACTGCCATCTTTAGTTATCCGTAAAAATGAAAATAATGGCAAAAAGGGGTCTCCCGATTTTTTCTACAGAAATAATAAATTTAAAAAAAAATCAATCACTTTATTTTCTTAGAAAATATTTTTAAAATATAAGTGATATTTTCGAAGCTTCGTGACTGTTAATTAATGAACTCGAAATTTTCATTTCTAAAATATCAAAATTTAAACTACCGGCATCAGATTCAGCTATTATCATAAATAAGGTGAAAAATTATAATCAAAATCAAAATTTAAAAAACACACGAATATCTCACCCCATCCTAAATTCTTTTAAGAGATAATCCGTTTTACATATTTATTATGTAAATAGCCCTGACAATGCCAATTTTTTTTTCGATAAAGGTAATTCTATGTTATTATTATTATTTGTTTGATTATTCATGATGTATTGTATAATTTATTTTATTTATTTAAAATATCTCATGTATTTTTAAATCCTAATTCAATGTGGTGATGTAAAATAGTTTGAAGTAAAATGCTTAAGGAATTCGTAAAAATTCCATAAAATTTCATTTAACCAGATTCTGGAGCTGAAATTTTAAAAATTCTAATGCCAAAGTATTATTTTTTAAATTTAGAACAAAAGCTTGGCTAGTAAACTCGTCTGGCGTTAATTAAGTTCGTTAACGATAAAATTAACGTTAACTGCTGTTATATGGTAAAAGTGGCGACACTGTTTTTATCATATTACCAACTTTACTTTCATCCCTGCCAAAGTGATAATTTATCCATATATCCATTTATAAAATCAACGTATGCTGGTTGTATTTGAATTACCTTTTTTTTAAATCAGCGAGTATCTCTATAAACTTAAAAATAATATTAAATTATAAAAATTTGCAGGGTTTATCAGGGTTGCGTCCTTGCCCCATTTCTGTATACAATCTTCATGGATTTTATCCTGAGGATGTATCAATTTTATCACGTAAATTTATCCTCGTTTTTTTATCACACCTGTAGCTCAATCACAGATGACTATCGACGTGCTAATAAGCGACGTGATAACGATTTCTCTCACCATGGATGTTGAACGTTATCGCGATCACAATGGAACATCCGTTTAAAAGTTATCGATCGGGATTATTAATTACCGCTTTGAATACGGAAAATACGCCAGAACTGTTTATCAATTACAACACAATTTATCATGCCATTTATTTGCTTTAAATTAATAGCAATAAAACGAAACATTTGTCAAAGGTATGCCTTTCATCTATGGTAATTGGCAACGCGACCGTGATATGAACGCATGTTCATTGTGATCGGTCAAATGCTTTGCAGCACTTCGACAATCATCTGTGATTGAGCAATTGGCAATCGCGATTTAGCTTGTTGAAAATATCGGTAGAGTTGTGCTGGACTGAAAAAAGACTCAATAGCCTTTAAAACGGTCTAGAAAAAGGGTTTCATTGCCTTAATTGTTTTAAACGGTGCTGATGTATGGTTTCATTTCACTTTCAATTATCGACCGAAGATTTCTCAATGCGACAATATATTACCCATTTAAACAAGGCCTAGTATGTGCCAATAGTAACTGCCGACCCAGGATTTAAATAGCGTTAAATTATTTTTAATGTTTCGGAATGTCCGGCCGCAGGTTAAATGCAGTGGAAATGTGTCTAGGAACATATTGACTGGAAAGGCGTTTATTTTATGGTGCGAAAATAAGATTTTTAAAAGGAAACCAGAAGGATTGAGTCTAAGAAAAAAGTGAATGCGTGAAAAACGGAATAAATCATTGATTAAAAAATTGAAAAGAAAATTTGTAACTTAAGTGTAAATATAGACATGAAATTACTACAACTCCTTTTCGGCATCTAACGGTGAGTCTGCATATCATCATCATCTATCATACCATATCCGCTCCCTATGTGGAGAATATAGATTCCACAAACTGCCTCCAAGCCAAGCGATCGGCCGCCAGTTCCCGCGCATCCTTCCAGATCAGGTCCACGTCCCGCAGTTCTGACGCAAGCCGCCGCCGGATTGTCAACTGCGGACGTCCAGGACGCCGATAACCTGATGCCTTGTAAAATAGACAAGCATGGTTAAGGCTCTCGGGACTGCATAGGTGCATATTTATCTGAATGTGGTTTTTCTCATAAAAAAGGTATTTCATGTGATATTGAACTAACGCTGAAGTCGCAGACTAGACACCTGCCTGCCAGGAGAGAAGGCAGTTGAAGAAGTTGCTCGTAGAGAAAGCGTTGTCCCTCAACGTAGCAACATTAAGAAAAATAAGTTTTTTCTCTGGAGAATAGGAAAAAACGAGAGTTGAAAGTTTAAGAAAGGGGCTTTTATCGAAAAAAAAAAACTTTTAACAAATTACCTAAACCAACAATTTAGGAACTCAAGATTACCGATAGACTCAACGACGTGCATAAAAATAGTTTTATCCTATTTCGGCTTCGAACAAGAATTTCAGAGAAGTGACATTCCACACTTGAGAAATACTACCGTGTCTGAGGTGTCTAGTTACCCACTACGTCACTCCCTACATCATCATCCTACGGATGTACTCGGCGGAGCTGATGGGTACGGGCCTGATGTAGGAAGAGGCGAGAGAGCTGGCTGTGATAGGGTCTCCTGCAGGGTACTAGTGATGTCCATATGCTCCACATAGGAGCGAACGTGGTGAAGAAGAAGAAGACACGAAGGCAAGATGATCATTCTTACGCTTCAGCGCCAGTCCAAGTTATCACATCTGAGATATTTTTATGTGAAATACTACTTATCAGTAAACAAACTGTGATTGTTACCTTGGATACCAGGTAATACTTTATCCAAAACCTTTTTGGGAATACAAAAACATATTTTCTACATTATAAATGTTAGTTGAAGATAACGATTATTGACATTGCGTTTGGCGCGAGGAGGGGTGATCTCAAAAGTTATTTATTATTTTATTTATTTATTTCCTAAAATAGTACATACCTAACTTTTTACGTATGTCCTAATATTAACAATTATTAGTTTGTACAAATGTATAGCAAAACCTTTAACATAATTTATCTAATAATATTAATTTAAAACATATTTTCTTAATTTTAGACTTTAATAAAAACACATTCTTTTTATTTTATATCTTCTGGAATTCTTTCATATTTTTATATCTTCTGGAATTCCTTCATTACTGCTCGGTGCATCAGGGAATTTTGCGACTTAGCTTTTTTCCGACTTAGCTTAGTTATGTTGAGAAATACTTGCAAGATAATTTATATTCAGGCATAAATATTACAAATAATATTATTTCTGGGCTTGTTATAATAATACTTATTTAATGTCTGTATCTTCTTTTTTTTCAATTATATTTTTTTAAATTTCTTGAAATAGCGTTCTTTGTATACAAATATAAAAATATCCTCTAATATAAACAATTTTATTCAAATTTTATATATACACTAATAAACACACTAACATTACACATTATTCAATTCAACATCACACATTATTCAACACATACTTTTTTTATATGTTTAATTTTTAAATGTTGCTGGAAAGAGTGTAAAGAAATTCACAATCGACATTCTTTGTACACCCACGAACATATTATGCCTTTATGGGATTTTGTGTTTATTTTTATATGTATTTGTGTATTTATTATGTATTTTTTGAAAACAATTTTTTTTTCATCAAACAAATAAATACAAAGTAGTATTTTTCTAAAATATTGTTTATAAATTTAATATCAATGATAAACGCAAGCCTTTTCAAATGAAGTTTTTATGTACCGGCTTTTTTTTATTTTTTAGATTTAATATATTTTTTTAAATAATGAAACAACAAAAAACAAGCATACATCCTGCTTGATGTACCTACTGTTTTTCTTCTTTTAGCCTTAAACTAAACTAGTTTATTTTACAATTTGATATCTCAACAGAGATGAGAAGTTTGGAAGGGAATATGGATATCTAGGCGTTTACAGGGTTTATGACCTGTTATTGGCTGGGTTAAGTGGCCATTTGATGTATTACAACATTCCCCATTTCACTTAGTATTTGATATCCATATCTGCCAATTATCAGAACTTGTATTTATACAGTGAAATGGCGCGACGCTTCACATGTGAACACTCTCTGTGATCCATTGAGAAAGTTTTTTACCGAATTACATCACCTACTAGGAAACGCCTGAAGATGACTCTTCAATTTTTTATGCTTATAACTTTTACCAGCTAATTTTTATAAACAACATTTTGAGTGTGTCTACAAGTATTTGGACACACTCAAAATGTTGTTTATAATTTATTTTATTTCGCGTATCGGTAAAACTTTAAGTTGTTCCTCTTCAGCACGTTTCCGATATTTTGACAAGCTGACAAAAGAACAAACAATATAGTTTCACGAAATTAGTTTGTAGATATTTTCATAGTTACCATAGTATTTCAGAGAATGCAACAGTGTTTATACCTTAGACAAGGTATATCATTCTTCATCTAAGATTTAATACCATTTGTGCTTAAAGTTAACGTCTTTTAAAACTTGTAAAAAAAATATGAACTGAAGTGATTTTTGTGACAAAAACGATACTTTCGATAAAGTTGAATGTTAAATATATAAAGTGTTTTTATTGTCAATATGAGCCATTTAAAAAAACATTTTAAATCGATTGAAGACGAGTTTTTGGACTACATTGTTTATTGGTTTTCTAGGTTATATTTTACTTTCAACAGGATTCGTGTATATGTCTCAAAAAATTGAATTTATCCGGTATTTGAAATATGGCACTAGAGAGAATTTGAGATGTCCAGAATACGTTTAAAACTATGAAGATATTGTTTTGGAATAAATATCTGGGGAAAGAAGATTACGGTTTTGGTTTAGGTGCGAAACCTTTTCAAGAAAATCATTGCCCGATCAATAATTGCTTAGTAATGTATAATAAATATTTGTTTCCTTTAGAGCAATACGATGCAATAGTTTTTAATGTAATGGATTTCAACCCCTGGACTAAACTCTACTTCCCTCCTAAACGAAATCAAAACCAAAAATATGTTTTTTACTCGCCCCGACGTTTTAAAAACAAATTGTCACCGTTGCTTGATGATTTTTTCAACATTACAATGACATATAAACTGGATTCTGATATTGTCATCCAAAACTACACCATTTTGGATAAGTTTAAAGATTACGTTGCTCCTCAAATGGACCCTTTATGGAAGTATTCTGAAGAAAAATTATTAAATCTGGATGAAGATTTTATTAAAGCCAAAACAAAAGTTGCTGCATATTGTCCCAAACAATGTAAAAATAAGTCAAAAAAGTTTATTGAAGAGCTTCAAGAAATTATGGACGTGGATGTTTTTGAAAACTGTGAAATATCTAAATTAAAAAATGAGGTGGAAACGAGAATGAAAAACGAATATTTTTTTTGTGATATTTTTTGAAAATGATACTTCCGATATCATACGCGACGAAATATATATTTTTTTGATTAATAGTGTTGTACCAATTATTTTTGGAATTTTAAATTACAATGATTTTCTTCCCCCGAATTCGTACATTGATGGTTCAAACATGTCGTCATTGGAATTGATTGAAAATATAGTGAATTCTTCTGCTAATGTATCGAAGAAAAGTGAATTCTTTGCGTGGAAAAACTTATACACAATTGAAAGATCTCAATCACCATTTTGCAGACTTTGTAAAATGTTACACGAAAATTCAAAAAACAAAAAAACAGAGTGAAAGTAATTTTAATTATTTAAAATAAAAAAAACATTGTTACGTGTTACATAAGGTTATTCTCTATAAATTCACACGACTCGAGTATCGGAATATTGTTCTTCCATCTATGTTTTACGTAAAAAATTTTGTGGATGACATTCTCGTACGTGAACATTTTTAAAATCTTTGTAAGAAATCTAAGTAAAAGCTTAATTAAATATATTATGTAATGAGTAAAAAAAATTCTTTAATTTTTATATCGAAAATTATAATTGTATTCCAACTGTCTTTGGACAGTTCAAACCCGAACTACGTCGTTTTTGCATCTCTCGGGTGTATTTGGCGGAGTCTTCAAGAGTCAGGCTTGAACCATCCCACTCCTGCACCCAAACAACCAACTCCTGAAGTTGGCCACTTAAGGGCGCACCGTGACTTCAAAGGAGTTTATTCCTGAGATAGCAAACATAGCGAAAGCACTGCAGAACCTTGGTAAGCGGTTCAGTATTCTGAAGGCGTTATTATACTGCACTCTTATTGCATTCCAGCTTGCTGCAGTGTATTTAGACCATAATTCGCAATTATTACAATTTTATCCACAAGCAATATTTGAACACACATTAAAATGTTGTTTAAAAAAAGTACATAGCTATGGAGTTTGAAGCCATACGGAACTAAATTAAAATTTATCACTTATGCAAGGAGAATAAATAATTTAAAAAAAACCTGTGTTCTCAAAGGCAACCTCAACTAAAATCGAATTGACTTATCGTAAACCAACATCCTAAATAAACATTTAAGATTTTTTATGTAAATAACAAGAACCACGTTTAGGAGAATTAGGCAGTTAAAATTGTAAGGTAATATATAAGTAATAAATAACTAGAACCTAAATGTTGATGACCATCTACCGGATGTACTCGGCGGAGCTGATTATTGAGAAAAAAAATCGTATATCAACGCACAGGCTAAGCCCATAAGGGATTTCTTTCTTTTTTGTTTTTTCATGTTATTTTTACTGTGTATATTAGGTTTTAACATGTACACAATTAATATTATGTTAATATTTTTTTTTTATAAAACCACTCACTGACTTTTCTGTCTACCGGTTTCGAGACGTTACCCGTCTCTTCGTCAGGACAAAAACTCAACTAACCAACATGCAAATACCACTACACACCTTCACCATAGTAGATTTACAAAAATATAAAATCGGTATTTGCATGTTGGTGTAGTTGTGATTTAGTCCTGACGAAGAGACGGGTAACGTCTCAAAATCGGTAGACAGAAAATTCGGTGAGTGGTTTTATACAATTTTTTTATTAACATAATATTCAAATGTTGCACAAAGTTAATGCTTTGAATATTAATAATATATGTACATAATTATTTATTAAATTGACATTCATTTTATAGAACTCCATAAATATATATTATACTATTTAAATCAAACTCGATTTTGGTTCTATTTGGTAATTTTTATTAAGTGACAGCTGTTTCGCCCTGTCAGAGCATTTTCAAACTGTTTTGCAAACATAAATATGCAATATAAATAAAAGTAAAATGGTGTCTATAACTAGGAATCCTACCTTTCGACTCTGTGAATAGAGATAGTAAAGTTAACCAATTAAGCACTGCCTTTAAATGACAATTTTCGTTTTGAAAATTCACACACACATTCATATTTATGCAGAGAATAAAGATGATATTTAGACTTTCAAATAGGCATTATTTAACTAAAAATGTTTACGAAACTAAACGTGTTAACGTCAAGAGCCATAATACCGTGATTTAACTGTAGTTAAGTAATTTTGTAGGTGTTTATAACTTCGGCTTTTATTTATTTTATTTTATTTTATTTATTTACGGAAAAATCCATTTTAAAATACAGAGTTAAGCATAAAAGGAATAACAAGCAGCAAAAATAAGTGGCAGAACATTAAATTGGTGAAGCTAAGACATTGAGAATAAAATGTGGACACACTCAAGACAGGATCGGGTCTACTTCAGTGAATGTTTAAATCTTTATAGACTATATTCTTAAATCCAGCTAAGCCATGCAAAGTTTTGTGAACTGTAAAATAACTCATTAACTGATTCAGTGTCAGTTATTTCGGTAAATGTTATATTATTAATGTTAAGTAACTATACAATTAGTAATATTAATTTTCCTAACGAAACAGTCATGACATGAATATTTCATTGTGGATTTAGAGCCCCCGTATACTGCATATGATCTGCATATATGCACATATTATGCATCGGGCTTACCGCATTTCGTCACCCGAAACTGCAAACCTACCAACTAACTTATCCACTGAAATATTTATTTTTAATTCATATTCACTGTACATAGTGTACTAATGCAGTGTCCTATGAACCATTGGGTGAGGAGAAGAGAAAGTGGTACAACGGTGGTCAAGTGGTTGTTGATCCAGTGATGGGGTAATGGCGGTCCGCGGGTCGAATCCGGCCCGCGACGTGTTTCGATCTAGCCCTCGATCGTTACCAGTGATTTTTATTCAATTTGGCCCTCGACAGATAAAATTCAATCGTTCATTTGAACTTAACAAATCTTTATCAATTTCGAAATTCCTCAATTTTAAGGAAACACGATCAGGAAATTATTTACATGTTAAGGTCGTCATATTATACCAATGAGACTTCGAAAAACAACAAGAGGATCAAATTAATTAATGAACACCTTGAGGGTATTTTAAAAATTTTGAGTTATGGAGCTGAATTTCGACATTCTAGTAAATGAACACTCAAAACGTTTATCGCACCGACCCGACCGCGACCAGCACTTCGAAACAAAATTGATTTATAATAATAATATGAATAATTTTCTATAAACCCTTTCTTGCTCTCTTATATATTGTAATTTCTTTTTATGTCCCTTTTCAAATTATATTTCCCCATCTATGGCTTAGTCGATCAATCGATCAAATGTTTGTCAGTCAAATGCTATGCAAATCAGTCAAATAGTCTGTCGGCCAACGGTCGTCGGCCAAAATTAAGTCGGTCAAATATTGATGCATGAAATCTAGGGAACCACGATTTTCAAGTTACAAACTGGAGCTATGATGTTTTACATCTCAAGTGATCTCATTACGCGATGCGGCTAGTGGGCTACTAACACTAGAAATTTGATTTCAGTTAATTATCCTCTCAAGCTCTGGTTGCTAGATGTAAATACCGAAGCTAACGTCATCTGTTGTTGGATAGTGGAAGTTCACGGTTCAGTTCCTAAATATACACCGTGTAACAAAACACGATGTACAAGCAGGGAACCAATGAATCTACATCATATTTGGAGTCTATTTTGAAGAAGAATATTTTTTTATTTGACCCATAGTTTTCGAGAATATTGATTAAGAAGTAAAATTTTTTTTCGTTGAATTTTTGCAAAATTTTTATCAAATATAATTTATTTAGTCAAATTAATACTATTCACAAAGAAAACAATGAAAAACAGCATTTTAATTAGATTTTGCTCAATTTTATTTCATCTGCGGTACTTTTGAAAGCTTGTACGAAGATTTAAAAAAAAAAATCTAAATTCTTTATTTATTCATTTATTTAAGACACTTGCTTTTTTCAAAAATACACTTAAAATACAGCGAAATACATAAATTAAATATAAATAAAGAATAGTACTCTTGTGCTAAATTGTTACAATTATTTTTTCATTCATTCATTCACTATACCGTATCCGCTCCCTATGTGGAGCATATGGAATCCACAAACTGCCTCCAGGCCAAGCGATCGGCCGCCAGCTCCCGTGCATCCTCCCAAGTCAAGTCCACGTCCCGCAGCTCTGACGCAAACTGCCGAAGATGTCAACAGTGGACGCCGAGAATCTGATGCCCTGTAAAATAGGCAATTATTTTTTACATTGGTATAAATAATAATCAAATATGATGTAGATTCACCAGTTTTCGGGTTGTACAACGAGTTTTGTTACACCATGCTAAACATGGTTCAGGTTCATCACCTGAATTAAAATTTAAACCAGAAAATTAAAAAAGATCGAAATGAGACAATACTCCTAAAATAATGAAACTGGGGGTTGATTTCTTGCTTTTTTGGCTTTAACGTATTATTTAGCCTGCCTTATAAGTAATTCGTATGTAAACATATATATTATAAATCTATGAGTTAGGAGCTTGCTTCCCCCCACCTATACTTAAAGGCCACCACCACGTGACTCGCGGCCGCTTCCCATACAAACGTATTCCCTGATTTTCTCCCTGGAATTAAACATTAAAGTAATGATTTTTTCACGCATTTAGATATTGATCAGATGCGTGTTTGCATTGTCTTATTTTTTGATATTTTATTTGTCAAAGGAGATATATAATGTGTCAAATGCGAAACACTTTGAAAAATTAACACATACAAAGGACATAAGCGCCACGCGTCTCCATGGCACATACTCTCTCTCGCATCTCTTGATTCTGTATTTTCCAAAACGTTTCAGATTTGACCCAATATGCTACCCCTGTAGCCTTTATTGTGAAACATATCAGGGCAATATGTACTTTATGTACATAATAAACATGGATCAAGTTAGTTTGGGAGCGATCGTGCCAGAATGGTGTTTGCTTGTAGAATTATTGCATCGATCCTTTGTGCAAAACGTCGTATAAAGCAAACTATTTCTTGCTTGCGATTAATAAATATCCGACCTAGTAGGCTTAAAATCAAATACAAATGGGATTAACCCTTTAAGGTCTATGGCAAGAAGTTCCCTTGGGAACGGTGATGTAACAGCGTGTTACACTAGCGGAAACCTCCAGCTTTTAATAAAAAAATGTGCAAAAAATGTCGTTTTATCTTTTTTTAAATTTTTTTTTTTATTAATACAAAACATACATGTATTATATTCCCAGGAGTTATAAAAACTCATTTTGGGACCGGTATTATTAACATTTTTAATTACATATTGCACAATCAAACACGAATAAGAAAGACGATACAAAATTAACACATTCAATCTTAATCCTACACATCATAACTATCATTGAAAAACATATTTAAATACAAATCTTAAAGGGCTCTACTATGTATTGATTTATTTATTTTTACTTCGTGGGGTAGTTTATTATATTGGGATCGAGAAATGTTCATTAGGGATTTTTAACCGAATTTTGTGGATCGAAATTTTGGAATTGTGGAGGTTTTTTGAATTACGTGTATTGTGGCCATGAAGCTCAGAGTTAAAATTGCTATTGGATTTTTTTATACTTGATGACTAAGTAAATTGAACGCAATGTAGATCATGTTTTAGCTCCCACATGACACTACACCACAGTGTGTCTCGATTACCAAGGCATGATGATTTATACAAAATCATTCGGCAATTCTATAATATAATTTAACAGGGCCAATATGTGTATTTTTTGAGCGAATCATAAGTTATTATCGTATGCTAGCACACAGGAAATTGTTAATATACTCGTAGCTAATCATGCAAAAATGTTTTTTACGTTTTGCAAAGCATTCAATATATCAATATCTACCTAAACGTTTTCATAAAAAACATCAACTGTCAGGTCAGTCAAATGTCGCGCGGACCATTCAATATTCTACACAAAGTTTTCGCTTTATAGGGACAGTTTGCAAACTGCACAAGAAACTGTACAGTTTTCTGTCCCGTATGATAAAAATATTTGTATGTTTGCAACAACTTACTTCTTGACCGTTAGAAATCCAATAGATATAAGCATGAACAAGCCCTTATCAACTCTATTGATTTGATTTAACAGTCAAATATTTAACTTAAGCTTTATTTCTATTGTTTTGCTGGAGTAGAGATTTCTTAGATCCGTTGAGAAAATAATAGGAATACTGATGAGATGTTTTGTTAGCATAGTTTGTATTACTATTTGCTCTTTCTATTAAATACAATCAATATTACTTATTAATAATATTCGGGGATTCATTACATTCCTGATTATTTCATAAGTCTTTGTTTAGCCGGTAAAAGTGCCTTTTGATAATCCTTCCCCTTTTTCCGTTTCGTCCATGCAACCGCAGTAATATATCATTTTGTGAAAATGCTAATTAACTTTTTTTATTGGGCTGGTCCCACATCATCTTAGAAAATTTAAAAACCCAGAAAAATCATAGGGTTCCAAAAAAAAAATCCTATTAATATGTATATCTCATCTTGCATGGATTAAAACCGCTTGATAGCAATGTATCTTAAGCCACATATTATGTAGATTTGATATATTATTAATTCACCAACTGAGATTATTAATTTTTATGAGAAAAGACAGATGGTAAAAATATTATTATTTGAATTTTTTCTTTCAAAATGGCCTAGTGGCTTTTAATTATGACTTAGGTCATTCACTCTATAAGGTTACAGAAGTATTGATCAGTAAGGGTATAGATAATATTAAAGTTGTAATGTGAAGTACATCTGGGAGGATACAACCAAAAAACCCTATTTTTTATTCTGAAAGTTTCAGTAATCAAAAAATTACTCTTCAATCGTAAAATATAGAGAAGCATTTCAAGGGCTATATGTGATGATATTGACCCTTTGCGTTGACCTCTAAAATTTGATGAGCCTGAAAATTGGAAATGTTTTCATGCGGAAGGTTTAATTACTGAAATGTGGTAGTATTCTATCTTTTCACCTAGAAACAGCCGTGGGTAATCTTTTTTTAGCTGTTATATTTTTTTCTGTTTCGGATGGAAATAATAAAAAACGACGAATAATAAATCGTCACTACAAAGCGCAACGCCGAAATCGGAAATCTGTAAACTGTCCAATTGAGCTTTTTTCACTAGAATTAAAAATTTCTAACTAACTAACCATCACGCCATTTCACCGTAGGGGTAGGCAGAGAGGATAGAACGCCATGCCACTCTGTCCTGATAAACTTCCTTTGCTTCCTATACATTCATACATCTTCTCATGCACATACGTCGATTATTCCGACTTTTCACATGTCCACTTTCAAATACATGTCACGCCATGTCTTTCTCGGCCTTCCTCGGCTTCTACAACCAGGCACTCTTGCATTTAAACTTCTTTCAGCCGTTCTTTCATCACTCATTCGCTCCACATGACCAAACCATCGTAAAAACCCTTTCTTAATTTTGTCGATAATGCTTATCTAAGCCATGCATTCTGCTCTAATTTCGACATTAATTTGTACACCCATCATACATAGTCTTACCACACATTCGCCTGAGAGATCGCATTTCAACAGCATTCAATCTACTTTCATCCTTCTTTTTCCAAAACCACGCTTCACTACCGTGCATAAGGGCTTTAATTTCTAATTTATTATAAACATAATATTGCGATTCAATACCTGAGAACTATACACCGTGTCCCACGATGAGACCGCAAAACTCCAGAGGGTGATTATTCATGATATTCTGAGAAAAAAATCCAAACAAAGTTTTTCAAAAAACTCAATTCTAATTTCTTAAAAAAATTATTAAAATATCAAAAAAAATTCACGCGTGTAATACCGTCAATTTTTGAACTGGCTCACACACGTGACCTGCACCAATAAGCGCGAAGAAATCACATATTTTTGAAACTTAAACTAAAGATTCAGATATGAAATCAATTTTGAATGTCCGTACCGGCGTACCAGAGCGGACCCCCACTCCTCCCCGCCCACCGCCACCCCGCCGCCGCTAGCACTTCAAACAGAAGCCAGTATTACACTCGTCGAATACTTTTTTTAATTAATTATTGGAAATGCCCGGATCAAAAAACTTTATAAGGATTTTTTTCTCAGAATACCATGAACAATCACCCTCCGGAGTTTCGCGGTCTCATCGTGGGACACGGTGTATAAGTACTATTCTATATCTCAATTCGGTGTATTTTTGAGTAATATTACGGACCCCGCCCTCCTGGTAGACCGTCGATGATCAAGCCTACTGTCATCCGGCGAAGGCGCTGCTTCGGCTGGCTAGATGATATACTACGTAGGTATGCCTCCCGAGAGCCTTAACCATGCTTGCCAATTTTACAAGGCATCAGGTTCTCGGCGTCCTGGACGTCCACCGTTGACAGTCCGTCGGCAGTTTGCGACGTGGACCTGACTTGCGAGGATGCGCGAGAACTGGAGGCCGTTCGCTTGGTTCGGAAGCAGTTTGTGGAATTCATATGCTCCACATAGGAAGCGGATATGGTAAAACGATGATGATGATGAACATTTTTTAAATCGTCAAGCAAATTTTTCAAGCCCAATAAATACACATCCATATTACCTATATAAGCGAAAATCAGAACTTTTGTTATCCGAGAGCCCAGAAATCTCAATGTCATTCTTTTTAAGGCCCAATGAATCGCAGTGAAGCTTTCGAACAAAAGCTTTAACAAATTAGCTGTAGCAAGCTTTTGACAGCTCGGAGTCTGATTGTTCGAATCGTTAAACTTTCGTATCATGGCCATTACACTTTTTTACATTTTCATGACTTTTGGGTTTCATTTGGCAAAAATACGCAGAACATTAAAGAAAATTGTTTTGTCTTTTTCGTGATGTAGTAGATAGCACGCTGGGCTACTATGTACGAGGTGGCGGGTTTGATTATCGAAATGTTTATTTAAATGTGGTTTTTCACATGAAAATATTTCAAATGTAATACTTTTTAAAAATCAGCAAGTCATATTTAAGGGAAATTTAAACGTTTTCTGTAATAGAATTCCAGAAAGCCTTCAGAACATACTAATCAATAAATTCTAAAAAAATATATAAAAAATAAATTATATTGAATACGAATAATAAAAATATGGAGTGAAAATAAACTGAGACACTAGACGATAATTGATAATTCAAAGGAAAATTATTCATAACGACAAAGAAAATTATCATCATCATACCATATCCGCTCCCTATGTGGAGCATATGGAATCCACAAACTGCCTCCAGGCCAAGTGATCGGCCGCGAGCTCCCGAGCGTCCTCCCAAGTCAAGTCCACGTCCTGCAATTCTGACGCAAACTGCCGACGAATTGTCAACAGTGGACGACCAGGACGCCGAGAACCTGATGCCTTGTAAAATAGGCAAGCATGTCAAATAGGCAATAGACAAAGAAATTACCTGGTATTTATACAAATTGAATATCCTATAAATGGATGCGGTGCTGTTAAACAAATTTTGATTATGTTACAGATAAATTTCGAGCCACGGGTTTCAGAGTAATCATTTATCTCTTTTTTATCATATTATTTAATCGTATTGCATAGAAAAAGGCTTTATGATTACATATCGAGTTTGTAGATTTGGTAAAATTTTAGTGTTCTGTATCCCATATTTTCAATATTTCAATATACAGTATAATAATTTCAATATTTTCATACATAGTTTGTAATGTTTTAATATTTATAAAATATTTATAATAATTTCAATATTTTCATACATAGTTTGTAATGTTTTAATATTTATAACAATTTCAATATTTTCTGGTATTTAATGTATTAATGCTATAACAGTTTTTATATTTTCTTAGTTTGTAATGTTTAATAATTATTATAATAATTTCAATATTTCATTACCATAGTATGTAGTGTTTTAATATTCATAATAATTCCAATACCGTAGTGGTATGTAATGTTTTAATATTTATAATAATTTAGGACTGCCAATACCCAGCTCTTAGCTTATTTGGCAGTCCAGGACCATAAATATGTAACCTTAATGTGTACACACTAATTAAATAAATAAAAAATAAAATAAAAAAAATATTGAAAAAATAAAGAAACTGAAACATAGACTGGCGCTAAAGCGTAAGACTGATCATCTTGCCTTTATGTAACAAATGATCAAGATTCACTGACGATTTTATTTCATAGTTGGTCCGATTATTATCACCTAGTAATTTTTTATCAAAATTCGTTGGTTATGGACTTATGAATATATTATGTAAATCAGAAATTAAGAATTCTTTCCAGAGTTGAGTTCTGAGAAAACGATTGTTAAAAAGTTTCCTAGATGTAGATTTAAAAATTTAACCACCAGAATGCGAGAGTGACAACAACATTCGAAAAGTTTTTTTTTTTTTGGCATTTTGGCATGATTTTACTTTTTCAATGAAACAAAAAGGTTTGTTGAATTGGGTTCTTCCCGATTTTTTATTTTTTATTTAAAAAAAATGTTTGACAAATTACAATATCAAGGGGTTTTTTTTTTAAATTTTACGATGTCATATGAATTTTTTTGCGCGGTTTGAAATAGCGCTCTTTCAAATCGCTCGCAAAATCCTCCATTTGGCGCGCATGCGGTGTGACGTCACAGCAATATAGGCGCTCACTACGGAATGAATTTAACGCCTTCCACGGTGGACGGAAATGACGTCACTAGCCAATAACGGGCGTTAAAAGTCACTCGTAATTTCGTGTTTATAAAACATAAATTTATAAATGAAAACAAAAGTTTTGATCATTGTTTTTTATATCGTTGGAATTGTAAAAATATACTTTAAATATTTATAGCGTTTTCAAGGAAATTCATGCTATCGGGAAGAACCCTATTATTTTACATAAATTTTAGGTTCCAAATTATTAAAATTAATATTTTAGAGGGCGCGCTGCCACGCGGTCATTTCTCCATACAATCGCAGTCCTTAATATATATTCCCTAGAATGTAGCTGTAAAGCAATGATTTTTTCACACTTTTTAGATATTGACCAGACGTGTGGTCAAATCATTAAACTACTTCTAAATTCCACTGATAAAAGTGGGAACTACGATTGTATGGAAAAGCGGCCGCGGGTCACGTGACGTAAAAGCACAGTTCTTTATTCTTTTATTTATTTATACAATTTTTTTTGGTTGTTAATGAATACCTGGGCAAATCATAGGCTGGGTTTGTTTTTAAACTACTGAAAAAATATATATATATTTTTTTAATTTCAATATATACATAAAAGAAAACAATACATGTCCTACTGAGTTGCCTACTGCAACTCGTCAGTAGGTGCATAAATACAAATTCAACTAAAAATAAAACTACACAATACATACCCAAGCGCACAAAAAAAATTAAAATACATATAAATAAAAATGCAATTCTAAAACTCAATATAATATAATAATACAATATTTACGCGAAAAAAAAACTTTTGTCTACTGGTTTTGGAGCAACCGTTCCTTCATCCAAAAAAATGCATTAAGAATATGGTACTACTATGCTGTGATTTCCTGTCAGATACTTTTTACCTAACATCATTACCAAGTACCTAGCCCAGATGACACAGGTTCGTGTACTGGAGCGTACAATTATTATTTTTTGTGATGTAATGAATAATGTAATTAATGAAAATTGGGCATAAGACTCGCGATATAGGGAGGTTCCGGAAATGAGATCAAAAAATTAATTGACTTTTACCAAGCCTAGGTTGTTTGTGATGATGTTTTTTTTGTACTTGGACCTCTATGAGTTTTGAGGTGGTTAGAAAAAATACAACTACCTTCCCTTATCAGCACCCAATGGTGCATAGGGCACTGCATTGGTATGCTAAGTCAAGTGAATTTGATAATTTGTTACATGAAGACAAGATGATCAGTCTTACACTTCAAATTAGAAAAAAATAATAAATGAAAAAAGGAGAAGAATGCACGTTGTGGTTGTGATTTTTCTCTCTTACTAAACTTCATAAAACCTTTAAACAACTGTGTCAAAAATTTATTTTGTTAAAAGTTATGTAACAGGACCTTTAGTGTTAACTAGTTGTAAAGAAAACGTGTTTTTTTTTTTACACCTCATAAAATTATTCACCAAATTAAAAGTCATACAAAAAGATGTTTTAGCACAGCCACGCAAGATTAAACTAGTTAGTTTAGTTGCGTAACTGAAACTTTTCTTAGTGACAAAATTTAAATTTTGATGATTCAGAGATGTCCTTGATGTAAAGTTTTATAATCGGTGTTTGATGGTATCAATTTATATTCTGAGTCAAGAGTAATAGAACTGCTGATAAAATCTCCAGAATTCTGACCAATTTGTTAATAAAGTCATTTAAACTTAACGCCGAGAAATAGAAAGAAAATTAGGTTTATTAGAAACAAAGGCAGCATCCTCCAAAAATCGGTTTTTGTTTATGTTGTTTTTCTGTAGTTAGACTACATTTTAATTTCATACGAACCATGATTTGAAATGTAAATGTGGCTAAGAATTATATTTATGGCTTTTTTTTAGATGAGGACAAATTAAGCAAGGAAGGTAAAGTATGAGGCAAAACCATCAACATCCATAAGTTGAAAACAAAGGTAACAACCTCCAAATCCCACTTTAAAAAAAATATATAAAAATTTATTTAGAAAAAAAACACATCATGCGTTTTATAACAGTTAACAGTATAGATAAATAAATAACATTATGGATAATAATAAGCTTACTCTATCTTAAAGAGAAAAACTCGTAATTATGTGGAAAAACTTTTTTGAAGTCTTTGCAATCTAAATATCAATACAATTTTTTTAATACGAAATTACTACAAAAACAACAGCGATTTACAACGCATTTATCATATTTCTAGATTGTCTTTTGTACAAAGGCTTGGTATTCTTATTTATAGTTATAGTTAATAGAAAATAAGTTATGAAATTTAAAATAAGTGACTTTAGTACAAAAAATAGCGAGTTTTTTTTTGTTTGGCCTACTATTGACGAAACAACCGTGCCTAGTGTTTCAGTTTTTAACGTTTTTCTCAACAAAAATAAATAAAGTGGATTTGGCTGCCTTTGCTTCTATGGCCTCAATCGTTCATTATAATACCGCAAACAAAACCGAAGCCTTCAAAGTTTTGAACACATTTTTAAGGGTCATTAATTAAAGGGGGTTATATCAAATCAAGACCTTTGAGGGTATCTTACAATTCCACCTTCTCTGAGTCTCTTAGAATAAGTTCACTTCATAAATTATTAGTAAGGCAATCCCCAAAGTAAGTAAGTTCTCATATTTTATAAAATATACAAACTGTTTGGTTTGTATAATACTATTACTACTATTTTCCTTAATCCGCACCCAATGGTGCATAGGGAACTGCATTGGCACACCAAGTGTAGCGTGGAGTTCCGTATGGAGTCCACATTCCTCTAAAAATTTCAGTACATCCGGTTAATCCCTTTACTTTACTGTCAGAGAATAAAAGGTTTTAATATATACATAGAATTACAGTGTAATGCTATGTCTATTTACATGTTTTAATCACTTCAACTAAAACGTGGAAAGTGAGCCTGACAGACTAAAATATTCTCTATTAAATGGTAGAGGAAGGTACTACAATGAAAGCCCCACCCTTTCCCTAGACTGCTTTAAGACTATTGAGTATTTTTTCAGTCCAGCCAACTCTACCGATTTTTTCAACAAGCTAAGCCGCGATTTTAAGATTGTTAGTGTGATAAAAATACGGATGAATTTACGATTATGTACGCGAACAAATGCTTTTGTTGTACCCCCACCACCGTCTCGGCTTATGTGTTATAATTGTCATTGTTTCCATCACCCAAACCAACCAGAGTCGGCCCAAATTAACAGTGGTAGGGATGTTAGTTTCTACCCCGATCATTATTTATTAGTAATTACAACCACCCGTGTAGAGACCGGTATCCCGCCTCGCCAGGCCCCCCATCCCAGACATCCACCCGTGCATCCGCGGTCAGGGTCTCAATGGAGGGGGGATTTTTCTAAAAAAGAGGGGAGGGGACAGAACGCATGTGTGCATCTCACACTATCATCCTATCATCCTATCTGGCAGACACTATTTCATACGTCCCCTGCCGTACCTTATCACAATACCTATCCAAAGACCATCCTCACCATGGACTGGTACTGAAGCGTAAGACTGATCAAAAATATACTTACAGTAAATACCCTTTAAAATAACTCTTTCATACATGGTAACCTTCATCGCCACAAAACAAAATGGCGACAAGCATAAGGTGAACAATGAGCCACTTGTAGGAACAAATTATTTATTCCGACGATAACCCTTTTTATAGGCCTATAAAATATTTTTTACACCATTTAATTCTGAGATTTACAGCCTGCGAGAATTTATCTCTAAAACACTTTTCTGAGACCGCACGAAAGCGGGTAAAGCTTTTCCTAGTTTTTCCACCTAATAATAATATTCTAAAATGTTGAACAGTTATTGTTTTTTTTTTCATCTCCATATAATGTGTGAAAAAAAAAAAAAAGGATTGTAGATATATCAACTGTGATACCTTTGTCCGCCTCGTAGTATAGTGGTAGGGCATTTGGCTATCGTGCATGAGGTCGCGGGTTCGATTCCCGTAAGGGGTCAACATGAAATATTTATTTACATGTGCTTTTCGTGTTAATATTTTATTTGTGATGCCTTGGTCATCCTACCTTCATATATTTAAATTATCAATATACACTGTACTTGGTGTACTGATAAAGTGCCATATGCACCATTGGGTGCTGATAAGGGAAAGTAGTAGTAATAGTAGTGGTAATTTTTTCCATGTTTTGTGGCTGAGAATAAATTGGAAATATTTTTTTGATAACTCCAAAATTTCTAAATGAAGCCTTAATTTCACATTCATTTTTTTTTTATTTAAAAAAATACATTTTACATGTATTCCCCATGAGTTACAAAAAACTCATTTTGGGCATTGATTCTATTTATGTTATGTAGTTTGATCTATGAACCTTTTCTATGAAAATAATCCTGTGTAACTGATAATAATAGTGAATAAATTAGGAGATTGTCTGAACCGCGAGTGTGTGATACAATAAATCCGTATATTACGTTCATTTCACGATATACATACACACAACAGGATATTTTATTTGAATACATTACACTCGGAGGCAACTTTTTTAGACCCGCTATTTAATATCGACATAAAATCATAAAAATATACCGTCAAGAAATGTCTCAATTCGACGGTTTGGTCGTGTGCATGTGGAGCAAATGAATGCTGAAAGAACGGTTAAAATAATTTATGACGCGAGAGACGTAGAAGTCGAGGAAGGTCGAAAAGACATTGCATGACTTAGTACAGATAACAAGTACATAGTTGTATAAGTGAAGATGTGAAAAGTCAGAATAATCGACGAGTGTGTATTATAATATAATATGAATGCTGAGGAAGTGAAAGAAGTGTGCCAGCAGCGGGATTCTCTTTAGTTATCACGCGACTATCCACGAATATCACGTTGTTCAGAATTTTGTTTATATCAAGTCATTTCTGATGATCAACTATCTATCATTTTACATGGATATTGAGTGCGTGGCAGTTCCGTAGAGATGGAGCGAAGTCGGCGGCTGGAACAACGCTGGTAGCGGAGCAACGAGGAGAGCAGACGATGCGGGTTGGGCTTCCGTTGCTGGGTACAGGAGTGTGTATCAGAGCGTGGTCCGAGACTTCCATGATGGCGTCGTCTACGTCAGGCAAGACACAGCGTCTTGGCTGCTGACGCGGACTGGCGATTCTCCGACTGAAGAGAGTAACTGCGTAGATGGTATAAGATGGTTGTGATGCACTGCTGTTCTGACCCTCGTACGGGTATTTATAGGACAGTAGTCCTTTGTTATTAGAATTGTATGGTGGGGATAAACATTCGTGTGCAAAGCCATACTGCCCGTGTAAATTGCAGCGTCAGCTGATGATTTTCGAGGAACTACCTACTCGTGTAGTAATACCTGACGCAGCTGAATTATATTTGCACTTTGGACGAATGGTTCCTCCAGTATGGTAGCTATCAAAGTCTTTGCATCACACAAAACATCATAAAACGGCATTTAAAAAAAATATTTGTTTCCGATGTTGCCGAGCGGAAATTGGCAGTGTGGCGTTATCAAAGAAGGTACAGATATTCCTTATTTATTTACCAATCGACCGGAAGAGGCCGTGTCATAAATTTATCGCGGTTTTTAGAATTTTATCACGCTAGATCTGGTATACCTCGGAAGAACAGAGTGATATGGTGTTTTAACCTATTTACTAACCTGTTAAAGGAAACAGCGTGATTCCTAGTTTGTTATTAGTGGATCTAATAATTTGCACCCCGCCTGTATGTAGGTACGTCCTTAAAATAATACATCTTCCATTGTCTCGAACCCTTGTCTTATTATCGCCTCCTACAAGTCTTCCGATTCAGCAAACAATATTTATCTAGTACTTGGAACTAGCGCCAACAATAGTTCTCTCATTTACAATAATATCCTTTGTAGAACTTACTTAGGATTTCGTCCTTTGTACATACGTGCTGTCAATGCCTAATGAATTATGTACCACCACTACTTCTACCTAAAATAAAGAAATATCATTTTAAAGGTAAACCAAGTGCAGTGTATATTAAACATTTTATTACGTTTCAGTACCAGTTGCTCGATCACAGATCACTACCGACTCGGTAATAAGCGACGTGATAACGATTTCTTACCCATGGATGTTTAACGTTTTCGCGATCACAATGGAACATGCGTTAAAAGTTATCGATCGGGATTATTAAACGAGCGCTTCTAGTCGCGAGCCATTTCCCGAGATATATCTTATTCGCACATATCTTCATTCAATCTTTCTCGAGTGCCGTATTGCATTTAGCCGGTTTTCGGCAAGAAAAGCATTGAGAAAAGCAGTCCGACAAGCGCGATGATTTGACGTTTGACGTACGGCCGCGATATCGCGTGCATCGGCTCCGCTCGGCTCAGATCGGCAATTCTCGGCTCGGCGTGGTATTGAACGAATGTCATTGTGATCGGTCAAATCGTTAGCGTTAGCACGTGGTTAGCACGTTTTTAACTACGTCGATAGTTATCTGTGATTGAGCTACAGTCCAAGGTATCACACATGAAATATTGATATGAAGCATAATTATCTTAGTAAAAAAGCATTATCTAGACTAGACCTAGACAAATGAAACATCTTCGTAATTTCGAGCCATAATCGGCAGAACAACGTAAGTGACATTTTCGGTGAATTGTGTTTTTTCATTAAAAATATTCAAACACAAATGGTAAAAACATAACTCAATAGAATTCGCCTGCCACTTTTTTGGATATGTGTAACTTTTAGCGTTTAAACGCTTAAGTTAAGCCAAACAACGTAACAGACACAAAATTCTAGTAGCAAAACAACTTAACAGACACGAGAAACCATTAAAAATACTACAACTACTTCTACTTTTCCTTATCCGCACCGAATGGTGCATCAGTGATCAGTCTTACGCTCAAGCATCAGTCCAAGGTATCACACATAAAATTTTAATGGGAAAATTTCATTAAAATAAATATTTCATGTTGACACCTCACGGAAATCATGCACGGTAGCTGAAACCGTTACCACTATTAAAAAAAACAGTCGGTAATAATCCTATTTCTGAATTGTGGATGAAAATAATACGAACAATAATGTGAAAAAACCCTCTCCAATAAAATTTATTATTTATCGCTTACGTTATTCTAAAGATTACGGCTCGATTTGTTTGTTAAAAGAGGTTTACCTGATTGATATTTCGTCTCTCATAGAATACGATATTTTTCTCTTTTTTTGACCATTCTGAAATAAAAGAAAGTAAATAACTTAAATGAATAAAAATGGGGGTCTTTCAATGTTTTTTTTCACATTAAACACATACATGCGATACCTTGGACTGGCACTGAGGCATAAGACTGATCATCCTGCTTCATCTTATAAACGATGTACCAATGCAGTGCCCTATGCCCCATTTGCATTTTTTTTTTTTGACAATACAACTGGTATCTGAAGCATAAGACGTATTTTTTTAACTAAAAAATAAGCTAACCATGATTAATGTTTCAATGCCCTATGATCCATTAGAGTGATTGGAGGACAACAAAAAATATACGAATTTGGTTGGACGTCGGAATATTTTTACAAAACGTAGACGCTTTATAATAAATTGCTATGAAACTATTATAGGGTAAAGTGAAAAATGAAACCAATTTCTATTATTTGACCATCATCCCATCGTTATCTATAGGATATTCTATCCCGAAAACTTTAACCCTTAAAGAACTGTGTTAAAAAAATCCTTTGGGATTGGTGGTTCTTTTAGAGGTAGTTTTATAAAAAATCTGCCCCGATGTGTAGCGGTAGCGCGTTAGGCTGCCATGCATGAGGTTGCGGGTTCGAATCCTGACGGAGGTCTATATTCACATAAAAATATTTCATAATTTGTTTTAGCCACCTTGTTGGTTACCAATTTAATAGTACATTTCGTGAGTATACCAGATTTTATGTGGGTGCACAGAGAGAGAGAAGTGAAACAGGTACTTACGGTTTTATAATGTTCGTTTATTCACAAAAACTAAATACTTATGCTAAAACTTAACTAACTGAAATATGGATGAAAAAGAATGGTGAAAATGGTTAAAATAAAAATGATTTTAAATTCTCAAAAGTTGGCAGGAATAATATTCCGTAGATACGCGTGCGATCACGTAGCCGGCCGAAAGGGTTCTCGACGATCTCCGGATCTTTCCGTGGAGGCTCAGTTCTTGTGTCAGTTCGTACGCGTTCGTACGCGTTCGTGTCCGTCGTCATCTTCGTGCGCGTGACGTCATTGTTTTCCGCCACAATGTGATACCTTGGACTGACGCTAAAGCGTGATCATAGTTTTCTCCACTTGGTGTACCGATGCAGTGCCCTATGCACCATTTGGTGGTAAGTAGTATATGCGTTTCTCCATGCATTTGTATGTCTCCCGTTGTAGTGCCTAACTAACACGTTGGATATCCCATTTATTTATTTATAAAATGTAGATGGATATTTTAGCACTGCCACATAGGAGTAGAACCGTGAAGGACATCCATTTATCAAGGCTTAATGGCGGCTTCCCTCATTCGGATATGCCCCTAAACCAAATAACATATTTCAAACCACTTTTCAATCTTTTTTGTTAAAACAGCAAGAAATCTTAGACATTAGAACGTAAATAGATACACGTTTATGAACAGATAAATCGTTAAGGGGTGTACCAAAATTAGAAAAAATACATGCCCTGCCTTATACTTCTAGCATGGTACCAAAGAACAATAATTTTTTTAAAACTGTTTTGTAATATTTTTCGTTAATAAATAAAGTTAGCGGCGGCGGCGCTCACTTAATATAGCCACAAATTGGATTTTTTTTCACAAAAAAGTAAGAAAATAAAATAAAAACTGTCACGCTAATTCCCTAGAATTAGACGTGCTCGTTAATAACTAATAACTTTTATTTTGTTGCCACATTTAGTTATCCTCACAATAATTTTAGAAATCTCTAAAGTAGAGTAGGTTACTTTGTTTCCAATAGAATTCATAATTTTGTTTTAAAAATCGATCACATTATTTCCCTTAAAAACATGCCGAAAGCGCCAAAATTTCTTTCTCTGGGTTAAAATAGTTTGCCTAAAGCTGCTTTTTTACTGTCGCTGCGTTTTTACAAACAAGTATTGCTTAAGATTATATACGAGTATATCTTAAGATTCAAATAAGTATTGCTCAAGTTGGAAGATATTGCTTAAAAGCAATAAGCCCGCCCTTGTACTTTTGCCATGTACATGAAGTTTTAAATAAATAAATATTTAACATGAAATTAAGAACTAAATGAATAAAAGAACTTTGTTAAGGTTTAAAATTTACAATGACTTACAAAGTGATGGGTTTTAATATTAATAAATATTAGGCTCCTTTTCGCTAATAAGCGGAATGGGGATCGCATTTTGTAGTACATAAAGTGGCCACTTAACCCAGCCAATGACAGGTCATAAGCCCTGTAAACGCTCGAATATCCATATTCCTGAATTTGAAAAAAATCTACCTCATCTCTGTAGGGATATAAAATGAAATATATTGAACTCCTTAATTTTTGTTGTGTACACGAAAACATTTTGAAAATTTATTCTGAGTACCTACCACTGATGTTCCGAGTTGAGTTGTAAAAACTGATCGCAATATCTATTTTCTTTGCGGTTACGTAAATTGTCCTTTCCATTGAAAGCAGTTTTATGAAGTTACGTACATCCGTAATGTTTCGTAGAACTAAGAGAGAAAAGTGTGCTAGAACTGTAATAAATTTAGTCTGCAAAGTTGATGATTACATTATGTTTATCAACTTATTCAACTTTCTCATGAGAAAAGTTTTTTTCAACGATACAGGACAACTAAGGCTTTAAGTCGACGACTCTTCAATTGAATAGAGACTCAAAAATAAGAGAGTCGAAAGGAAGGGCAAGACTTTGTAAAGAAAGTATCATTATATTTATTTTTTTAATCTTATAACACAACAACAACAACAGGAAGTTACTTACTTAACTCTTTAAAAAACTGCAAATGTACACAAATGGGCACAAATATTTGTCATAAAAATTCGTACCACTAAAGCTTTTTTTTACTAAATGAAATACGTGGAGGTTTGTTTACATTAAAATAAAATGATCAAGACACACTGCATTTGGTGTACCAATGCAGTGCACTATGCACTATTGAGTACGGATAAGGGAAAGTAGTAGTAGTAGTTACCACTATATTCTGCACAAATGTATTGTATTTTATTTATGTATGGGTATTGAACAAACAAATTTAAAAAATACTATTAATAATTTTTCTTAATAATAATTACCGATTTGCATGTTGGGACCACAATTTGATTTTAAATTTATTATACCACTGCTCATTGGTATAATTAAACACAAAAGGTTAATTTATGACGTCATAAAAATGATTTGTGCCGATGACGTCAAAATAAACTCGCTCTATTTTTTACTAAGTGCCATAAATATCGAACAAGAAACGGTTACAATGAGCCCGCAATTAACTTCTTTAATAAATTACGATTTTTTTAAATATTTTAAGTGGTGGACCGAAAAAGGACCATTTTGAATATAATTCAAAAACCCAGAGGCAAAGATGATTTTTAAGATGGAAACATGGTTACATAGGAACACTCGGGAATCGGTTCACTTACTATCAAACCACCGTCTAAAGACTCCAGCACTTAAGCTGTGTTGGTTAGTCTATAAAGCCATGCACAACACGGCTCCTGAATACCTGAAGGAGCTCTGCCCCCGGACGAGCTGGCAGACAGGCGCCTAACTCTCCGCTCGGCCTCCTCCTCCGCTGAAGGGAAGGTGGTGCTACCTCCTGCCCGCAGCCAAACTTCCAAGTTTGGAGAGAGGGCCTTCGCGATAGCCGGACCGGCAGCGTGGAATGGTCTTCCTTCAGATGTTTGAAACTGTCCAACGGAAGCGCCCTTCAGAAAGAGACTTAAAACTTACTTGTTTAAGAAATCGTATCCGAGTGCTGAAGTTACCGTTTAGTTATATGTAATTGTAATATTAGTTTAGGTATTTTATGTCATAAGTACGTATTATTAAGCGTAGTACCTATAAAGTCTAGTATAATTTTGAATAGCGCCCTTGAAGTGATTTACTCGCGAAAACGGCGCTTTAAAAATTGTCCGCATTTATTATTTATTATTATTTATTAATACACGAAACTTGTGACGTAGATGTCGGTGGAATTCGATAATAAGTGGTGTCATTAAATTGGAAAATTTGTTTGAAAAGCCCCTTTTATAAATTCCTGTTCGAAGAAAATAACATTGAAAATATATTCTTTTGTTTAAAATTTCAGATACTTACTTACAAAATTAAGATGTTAAGTTTTAGTAAATTAATTTGTTAAACTCTTGAAATACAAATGATTGCATTGATTGGAATATATTGCTTAAAAGCAATAAACCCGCTATTGTACACTTGCTTTCTAATTTTACTTGAGGTTTTAAATAAATAAATAGAAAATCTACAAACTGGTGGTCTTTCAAAATTATCGATATGTAGGTACTAGGGGTCCCTTATTCTTCAACTTGAGTATTATTTAAAAAAAAATTGAAAAACTTTCGGTCGGTACGAGTTAAAATCATTGTACACATATGAAATTTTGTATCTAAATAGGCCACAGTAATTGTAAAAAAGGTAGAGGGTATGCGATTTCAAAATCAAAAACAAAATTTTTTTGGTCCCGTACTATATTTTACTTTCACCCTACTAGGGTGTCCCTTATTTTTCAACTTGATTATTATTTAATGCATAGGGCCCACTTTCTTTTGTTTTGCTATATAGCACTTGTTCAGAAAATTTCAGTTCATTTGGAGTACAGTAACCCGTGCCGACTTGCATCGGAACATGTTCATACAACATGAAGGGAATTCCTCTAATTTTGAAAAACTTTGAGGCATCGTCGGCACGAGTTAAAATCATTGTACACACATATGAAATTTCGTATCTGAATAGGCCATGGTAATTGCAATAAAGATAGAGGGTATGCGTTTTCAAAATCGAAAAATTAAGGGACACCCTAGTAGGTACCCATGGGAATCGTAACCGGGATCTTATACATGGTAGTTCAACGTTCTAAAACAAACTACTACTACTCTCCCTTGGTGCATAGGGCACTAAATCTTGATAATTTGCTACATGAGGGCAAGGTGATTAGTCTGAAGCGCTCTGTAATCATTCGTGTTAATACTCGGCCGAATTCAATGTGATAATTTGGCTGCCGCTTGTTTCTTCGTTGCAAATTTTTGGTTAGCGACAACTTCACTCTGCTGGCGGCCATTATTATTTGTTTGACAACAGACGCGTAACGGTCACTATCGTCGCTTTGCTAGTAAATAACGTGGATACTTCCTGATTTTAACCATCAAAAACGGCAGTGGTGAATTGTAGTATGCTTGGTTGTAGCAGTAAGAGTGTCAAAGGTGTTAAAGGAGTCACATTTCACAGGTAATTGATTTTGATAGATTATTATTTTGATTTACATTGATTTTGGCATATATTGTCCTAACATGGGTATTATTTGTATAAAAACTTTCCTTTTATCAACATATTTACATTATTTACCAGTTTTTCTTAATTTAGGTGATCAATTTGTAAATTAAAGTATGTTTACTGTTGATAGTGACAGTTGATTACTGTCGATATGCCAAGGCCGCATTAGGCATTTGTAAAACATTGGCATTTGTTTTGCTGCAAACTATAGCCAACTTCGTGTTTGACAATCATAGAATGGTTTTTGACCGTTAGGGCCCCTCTATAGCCTGCGCGTCATTACTTTAAGATTATTACTAATTGCTACTACTCTCCCTTATCCCGCACTGAAAGGTGCATAGTTATCACATGATCATTTGTTACATGAAGGCAAGATGATCAGTCTTACGCTTCAGCGCCAGTCATAAGTATCATATATGAAACATTTTAAAGTAAAAAACACACTCAAATCAACATTTTATAATGTTGACCCCCATCGGGAATCGAACTTGCGACCTCTTGCATGGCAGCAAAACGCGCTACCGCTACATCACGAGGCGGACAAACATAATTAAATTAGGATATTTATTTTCAATTTTCTTAACAACATTTTGAATGTATACAAATACTTGTAGATAAATTACTGGATTATTCCCATGCTGGGCTGATATCAGATATTATTGATATCCCAACAGAGACAAAGAAACTCTGGAAACGAATGTGGATTATCTAGGCGCTTACAATGCTTATGACCTGTCATTGGCTGGGTTAAGTGGCCACTTGATGTGCTACAACATTCCCCATTCCGCCCATCATCTGATAACCATATATGACAAATTTTTGAAACTACAATGTATTGAACTCGTCTTCAACGTTCCACATTACAGAAAATTTCTATGCTGGTGACATCTGTTGAGAAGATTGTTAAGCATTTTTTAGCAATAATCTTTTATTAGTGTAGGTAAGGCTCATTTGAACTTCATTACTTACTAGAAGACGCTTGAAGATGTCTCTCTAATTTTTTTTTGTATTATGTTATCTTATTTATTTTACAAGTTAGTGTATTCTTTTATATGAACCTTGGAGGCCTGCACTCACCACCTCAAGGTTTGGAATAAAAACTTATTATTATTATTATTATTTATATTTTAACCAGTAAATCTTTTTAACAACTTTCATTTTCGAGGCTCTGAGTAAAATAAGCCAATTCGTTGAATCCAGAAGACGTTGCAACACAGTTGATTTTAATGCCTTTTTTGTACTGAACCTGAATTATGTTCCGTAAATAGCGAAAATGAATGGGGCCATTTTAACGCAGGTATATATGTAAATAATATACATTTAGAAAATATCATGGTCATATGTAGGTTGGCTGCCTCCGTAGCGTAATAGCTAAGACGCTGGAATTACGATACGGAAGTTCCGGGTTGAAAACACAACAATTTCAAGTGATTTTTCTCAAGCCTGGGTGTTTGTGACGTTGTTTACCTCTGTTATTGGCCCTCCTGGCCTGTTGAGGTGGTAATAAATGTAAAGACCAAAATCGTAATAAGCAGTATTCCTTTTCTAAATTTGTCCAACCGCTATGTGGTAGTGCTTAAACATCCATCAGGATTGAGTTTTTTTTAAACATTTTCCATCTTTTAAGTATAAAATAATCAAATGAATATCAACAAAATAAATTGTATTATATTATCTGTAATTTGTGGGTAACAAATTGAGATTCAAGGCACAATATTGTTAAACCGTTTCTGCCTAAATCCTCACGATATGGTTATATGGTTGCCCTTATTATTAAAAAAAATAAAAATATTTTTTAGCACAAATTATTGACGAGTATTTTAACAAAGAAAAATTAATAATACGAAACCTTAATAAGAAATGCGAAGACTTACTGTTCTAATTACGTGTATTCATTTTATTTACGCAACGGAAATAAAGTGAGAAATATAATATAATAATATGTAGACACGGGTTTGCTGTCATCTAACATTCATGGTCTAAGTATCTTCTTCATCAAAACGTCCAAAAATACACGTATTCCTGTTATGTGTTCATGAAACTGTTAGGCGTTACCACATATTACGCTGTGATGGTACAATATTATGTTTAGGTTCACTATGATGATATAATATCTCAAGGTACACTATGATGTAACGAAATGTTTACGTTTACTATGGTATTCTGTACTGGTACTGATTTTTTTATTTTTTATTTATTTAATTTGTACAAAATACTTTGCACTCCCAATTGAGTTACAAAACTCATTCTGGGACAGATATTAGAAAAAGAAAGACTAAATATTACAATACTTCAGATTACAGAGTTAACAAATAATCACAAAAGGAACAATAATCACAATAGGAACAAAAGGAACAATATAGAAAAATTAGCCATTATCATTTTTAATAAAAATATTTAAAAATTAGTCTTTTAGTGCTTTGTTTTGGGATTTCGCCGTCTTTTGATTTTGAATTTCGTTTGGTAGTTTATTGAATTGAGTGCGGGCAATGCTTTCTAAAGATTTTACGCCAAATTTAGTTGAATGAGATTTCGACACGTATAGTTTTTTAGAGTTTCGTGTGTTATGGCTGTGGATATCGTAATTGAACTTGTACTTTAGATTAGTGTGAACCGAAGAATTTATGATATTCAAAATAGTATTAGTGATATCATGCAATGGAATAGGAATTAATCATAATTAAATTCGACATCTCTTTGCATATCATTTATAAAAAAAATATAAAAAAAATTATAGTATAATTTATGTCAAAAATCTTTGAAATCAGCAATAAGCAAAAGTTTTAATTATATTGTCGATTCAATCAATTTTTATTTGATAAAATAATTTTTTGTATAGTTAACTATTGTGATTATACGTGGAGTATCAAAACTCGTAGTACAACCCGAAAACTGGTGAATGTACATTATATTGAATGTGTAATATGACTTTTGAATCTGAGAGTGAAAAATTTTTTTTTTTCCGTTCGTGCAAGCTTAATTAAAATGCATTTTTTTAGTTGGAATTTGGCATTATATGCAATAAGAATTTGCAAAAATTTATAGCAAAAAAATCAAGTTCGGACTCAATTTTCTCGAAAGCTATGGGTTAAACAAAACAAAAATTATTTTGCAAAATCGACTACAAATATGACGTAGATTCACTAGTTTCCCGCTTATATATCGAGTTTTGTTGCACGGTGTATTTGAAATGTGAATAAAAATAAATAAATAAATAAAATGTATAGAAACTTATTAAAAAGGGAATCGTTTCTTTCGAAAGTTTGTAATTTTTTTCGGGAGTTCAAGATTCCGGTCATTAATTGTTCAAAAAAGAAGGGATTTTTGATTGGGTAATTCAAGTTATCCTATTTTGCACAAAATTTACCCGAAAGTCGCTCGCAATTCAAGGTATGTACTGAGAAAATATTTGAGGCTAAAGAACAAAGAGGCTTGAAGATTTTGTATTTTTTGGAGGTCTAGCATTTTCTCAAATCAGTTTCTAAAATTTCAGAAATAACGTAAGATTATCTAAAGTAATGAAGGTCCAATTTACTTAGCCCAACTTTCTTATTTGAACGTTAACCTTAAATCTAGGCTAGTTTAAACTATCAATTAATTAAACAACATTTTGAGTTAGTCCAAAATGCACTTGTAGGAATAAACTGGATTGTTTTGTAAGGATCTTCATTAAATTACTTTTAAAATATGGATGCGTTTAGCCTTAATTATACCTATCTATTACACTGTATGTTATATAAAAAAATATTTTATCACATTCCAGATCTAAATATCGAATTTTCTGCTTAATTTCAAGGCATTTAAAAAAACTGAAATTTAAAAATTTTCAGTCATAATTTAGAGGAAAAATCGATTTAAGACTTATGGTTCTTGCAATAACCCGATGAAATTGGATATTAACTTTGCCAAAATTCACTCCTATGATCGGTAAGAAAGATCAAAGTCAAAGTAATTGGATAAAATGATCAAGGCGGAATTTTTTTCGTTTCCTGATGGAATGTTATTTTACTTATAAAAATCGTAAAAGTAATATGGTTTTAGGATTAAGTTAGTAAAAACATCGAATCGTAGTATAATACACTAAAGGATTTGGGGTCCGATATCTAAATTATGTATTTTTTATCAAAGTCAAACTACTCACGCACACTGCACTGAACTAAAAACTAAAAATTCTAATTTCTGAAATTATTTGAATTTGTCGAAATTATAAAAAAAATCTCAAAAATTTATTCTCGAAAATTATCAAAAATTCTCAAAAATTAATTCTCGAGAATTCTCAAAAATTCTCAAAATTTAAGAAATCCCGAGAAAAGAGCCACAAGAATAGGCACGAAATATTAAACATGACATGGGTTTTACCTGTTTTTAATTACTTTCTGAAAATGTATAAATATAATGTTGGCACCTGCTCCAATAGGGTAATATACATTCTCTGTATTTAACAATGAAATATTTATCGATATCTGTTTCAGCCGACGAATCACAAAACAAAATCAGCAATCCGATGCGAATGGGATTAGTCTACATTTCCAAATCCAATTTAAAAAATAAATGCGGATGATGTAACAAGCGGTGCATTGTTCAAACTCTCTGAATAAGATAATTGAATAAACTTGTCAAATCCAAAAAAGCAAACGGTTTTGTATTGCATTAATTTTTAAATCAGTATCAACATTTATTTAAAAAAATTCCAGTGTTAACCAGATTTTTTTTTCAAAATGCAAGAGTTTTTTTACTTGTAAGTGTGACGAAAGAATTCCAAAATTCCAGAACTTCTTATGTTTGAAGTTTTATATTCGTTTTATCTTTAAAATTATCTATCTCTATCTAATTATTATCTATATCTATCTATTTGTGCATAGTTGGATTGCACAAACAACCTAATTACATATTTACTGTTTTATCTACCTACCTGTAAAAATCGGATTAACCTGCAGTACCTATTTTATTTCAATACCTACTCAAATTTCATATTATCGTTAGTTATTGTAAGAAAGGTAAATAATAGGATTTTTAATGTTTTATAATTTTATTGAAAAAATAATTCAATAAATTTTTTATGAAACCTGAATTTTGAATAACCATTTTTGCTGAGTAGGAGAATAAGAAATGTAGCCACGAGAGAAAATACAATGATAGAAAATTTTTGTTTTATTAGCATTTTCCTGGTTTCTAATGAAAATTGCATGGCAAGATTGGTATGGCGTTTAAATGAAAAGCAGAAAAATGGAAAATGCATAAAACATTGGCTGTAAAATAAACAAATCGAGAAATGAAAATGCGGCGATGAGCGAATATTAAACGTGAAGTTGTGAGCAAGAATTTAGGGTGAGAATCTTTCAACGTATTTAATACATTTTTTAATGTTTTAACAAATTTTATATTTTCATGTATAGGTAAATAGTAGGTACGCAGTTTCTAATAAATAATAACATTCGAGCTATGTACTACTGTGGGAACAGTTTATCCAAAGTTCAAATATAATTCAGCTGAATAACACGGGTAAATAATTCATATAAATCGTGAGCTAACACTGCAGGTCACAGAGGCAGTATTTTATTTATTTTAACTCAATGTTTGTAGCACTCACTTTGTAGTTTTCCATAATTATGAAATTAAACAACTTTTGTTTTAAACTACTTTTTTATTATTTAACACTCCAACCGGTTTCGGAGACACTACTCCTTCATCAGGGATTTGTATATTATGATTATACAAATCCCTGATGAAGGAGTAGTGTCTCCGAAACCGGTTGGAGTGTTAAATAATAAAAAAGTAGTTTAAAACAAAAGTTGTTTAATTTCATAATTTTATTTATTTGTTTATTTATTTATTACATTTCACATTTAATATAATCACAATAATAAGATGGCGACTCAATCAGTAGAGACCCATGCCAATGATCTGGCCCCGACTCACTAGATAGTCCGTGTCGAGTCAGGGCATTGTAGTATTATACAAAACACATTGTAGTACTAAACATAATTGAATATTTACATAATTTATTATTTGGAGAAGTCGGTTAATAATTATGGACTTGGACATTACTGTTTATCCCCACTATACAACAAAAATAACCAAGGACTGCTGTCCTGTCCTGGGGTGAGGATAGCCAATATATTTTACACCAAATTGAGGTAGCTCAAAAATATATTTTTAAGGCACTTCTTGGGGTCCCAATCAGAAAGCATACAGTGGAGGTGTTTGAGCGAGTGGGTGTCTGGAACGTCAGGCAACTGTACGGCAAGGCACTACTCGTTCACACACATAAAAATGGTGGGACAAGGAATGACACGAAATATGAAACAATACCAAAAAGTAAACAATTATTGGAACTACCGAAAATGACAACGTTTTTTGAACAAAAAAGCCACGTCTTCCTATCTCCAAAAATATAAAACACCCTTCCACTGTATGCAAAAAATTTAAAACATGTAAAAAAAAATTCGCACCTTCGTAAAAAATTGGATCTACGATTTGGGTCCCGAGAGGTGCCTTGAAATGGTTACCCCACCTTAATAGCATTGTTCGCAGTGTTGTTTATTGTAGTTACCTAATGCATTATTTTATTGTTCTTATTTAAATGTATCATACTTGTAAATGTTAATGTTAGTTGTAAATGAATACCAACACGGGCTTTGCCCAGCGGGGCATTATTTCATTAAAAAAAAAAGGAATATATGAAATAAATAAATAAATACCCATGGAATACCAAGAAACAGCAGTGCAGTGCAACACTTCACCATTTGACCATCAGTTACTCTCTGTCAGAGAATCGCTGGTCCACGTCAGCGGCCAAGATGTGGTGTCTTGCCTGACGTGGACGATACCGCCATGGAAGCCTCGGACCACGCCCTGGGTTTACAGCATCGGAAGCTCGAACTGCAGTGTCTGCTCTTCTCTTCGCTCTGCCTACCAGCATCGTTCCAGCCGCTGACTTCGCTCCATCTCTACTGAACTGCCACGCACTCAACACTTGACACTAAATACTTATTCTTCTAACCTGAATAAATGGATATGAAAGTGGACTCCTCTAAACCAAACATATTATACCGGCTTATCCGCACTAACTGCCTTCCACTGGTAGAAAAGGGACTCCTCTCAACCAATCCAACCAAACCCCTCCATACTATTACTTTCCCTTATCCGCACCATAGGGCACGGTGCAAATCGGTACACCAAGTGCAGTGATTTCTTGATCATTACTATTTTTGCAAAATGAAGGTAAGATGATCAGTCTTACTAAAATCAATGATATACCAATCCAAGGTATCTCATGCAAATACTCCTCGGGCATTTCGAAAATCACATCCTGAAAATAAAATAATTTCATTGCTGATGTTCTTTATTGGGAATCGAACCCGTCCCTACCAATTTTGCCGTTTGCATCGGGGTAGCCAAATGCATAGAAATACAACAAAACTATGCTACGAGGTGGACGAAAAAAAAATCAATATATTTGGTGCATCAATTAAAGAAGCTATCTACCAATCCCACACATTTTTAACAATTACACATTTAAAGGAGGCAGAGATATTAAAACGCATTAAATAAAATCACGCATTTTTCGGCACATTAAATCCATGGATGTAAATCTAGTTGTATAACCTAATTTATTTTTATATATGTTGTCAAACATATTTTAAAATGATTCTATTCCACAGTAATCCCTTAACAGGTAATACTTTTATATAGGTAAACGTTATTGGAACATTATGTCCTTTTTTTTTTTTTAATTTCGTAAAAAAAAACATTTGAGTTCCTGATATACCAAATTTCAGTTTTGGGACTGCCAAATAGCGGAAATAACTGTGTCAGAAAGCAGCTTTGAAAATATATTTGGTGGTAAATTATTTGAAATAAATCATTGATGATTAAAAATGGCCCCAACAATAAAAATATTATAACCTCAAATTAATGACACAAAATTAATGTCGTCACGAGGCCATCGAATGCCAAAACGGTTTATATGTGACATTAAAATGTCGTGTGTTTACTGTGTTTACTATTAATTTCTCAGTGGTATTTAGTGACCTTCTCAAACGCATTGAATATTATTGGCATAAATGGTGAGCTTTGAATAATTACAATATCTTTTAAGTGAATAGAGTAGATAGTATACTATATATTGATTAACGTATTAATAAAGGATCGTATAATACAGCGAAATAACATCACACTCTTAATCTACTACTACTACCACTCCCCCTTATCCGCACCCAATGGTGCATTGGGCACTGCATTTGTACTCCAAGAGCAGTGAATCTTGATCATTTGTTACATGAAGGCAAGGTGATCAGTCACACGCTTCAGCGCCAGTTCAAATATTTTGAGGTGAAAAATCACATTCAAATAAATATTTCCTTTTGATCCCCATCGGGAATATAAATATCTTTGTATGGAGTATGTTGCATTAATTTCACTTCAGGGGATTTTTTATTTTATTTTATTTGTTACGGAACAATAACAGACAAAAGGATACTAAATACAATACAAAAAAAGATAAAAATATAACCAGGTAGACCAATTTCCCTTTAAAATTGTTTACATAGTGCTTAATCGAATGACCAAAACATAATGTTTATGAAAATGTGACATACACACAATGCTTAAGTAAAATATAACACACATATAAAAGCAAAAGTGATCACAAATATCTCAAGGATAACCTTCTCTTGAACCCATCTACGGAGCTTCCGAAGATGTCCATACCTTCAAAGTTGCCCCTGTGTATTACAGGGGATAATTTTAAAATATAAACGATAATTACTTGGAACACATTATTGATTATTCCTGATTTCTAATTAAAGGGAATAATCAATAATGAATAATCGACAAAGCATAATAACAAAAAAGGGTGAATGAAAATTGGTAAGCTGCTAATCTTGTATATGAAGGCGTTTTGAAGACATGAGAATCCCCGGAAAAAAAAAATATGGAGTAAATTTTGAATAATTCAAATAGTTTTATAAACTTATACCTAAAACCATATCCACCGTGGATTCCATATGCTCCATATAAGGAGCGGATATGGTATATATGATGATGAATGAATAATACCATAAACAAGGGATTTCTTGTGTACCATAATTCAATGTAAGTGTCCTTGATAATAAAAAAATATTTTAACCATAAGATCATTTTTGTTGAGCATGAAATAGCAAAATTTAGGTATTTCTCAAGATCCAACTTTTTAAATTGACCCACAATTTTTTGAGAAAATCGGGTAGGAAGTTAATTATTTTTTTTGAGAAAGTTTCACAAATTGTTATAAAATATAATTTATCTAGTTAAATTAATACTATCAACAAAGAAAACAAAAACAAAAACCGAATTTTAATAAGAATTTGCGCAATTTAACTTAATCTGCGGTACTTAAGAAAGCTTTTAAGAGAAGAAAAAAAAATGTTTTTTAAGCTCAGATAAAAAAGTCATAATATTACACATTCCAATCCAAATATGATGTAGATCCCACTAGTTTTCTGGTTGTACTATGAGTTTTGTTACTCCATGTATAATACATTACGTAGGTACCTAAGTATTTTCGTATAAGGGTGTAAAAAAATTATGTAAGAGATATTAGCTTATAATATTTAAAAACCACCAACACCTCGAACAGAAATCTGCTTAAAATGTTCTACGTTCTTAATTCAAATTCAAATAAGAGCGATAGGGGTCGCATTGGAGCCTTCCTATAGCACATTTTCAGTATTGCTGTGAAAGCTTACCGCCGCGGACGTACGCCCCTAGCGGAATTTCCCGAAACTTGCCGTCGTTTTCCGAAGTTTTTCGCCTAACGATGTTCGAAAAACTTTGGTACGTGAATTTAAAATAAACATTGTAGTTCTTAAATAAATAAAAGAAGTGTTTTGCGAGTGACATGTTTTCGGTTTTGTGAAAACAAAAACAGGTATTTAAATTTATGTTATAAACTATTGTTATTCAATAATGAAAATGATTCTAATAATAATTTATTATTATATTATTCATCTGAGAATCAAGAAATATTTAGAAAATGCTAATTATTAAATGTTTTTTTCTATGGGTTTATTTTTATTTTTGTTTAGTTATCTTTATGTACATTGCCTAGCGGTAATTTATTCCGACAGAACCAATAAAATAAGCACATTCGCAATAATACATCTTAGAAAGATATAAAATTTATTGAAAGAAAAGCAGATCACTTAATCGATACATAAATAATGTACAAACCATAATCATTGTCTATCCAGAAAAGGATATAGGAGAAAGAGAAAGCGTATAAATGATAGTCTTGCCTTCATGTGATTAATGAACAAAATACACTGAAATTGGTGAAGCCACCAATTCAGTGCCCTATGCACCGTTAGGTATGGATAAAAAAGAGTAGGAGTAGAAAAGAAGAGAGAGGGAAAAGACAAGAAAGGATTAAACAAATATTAATGCGAAATATTTTTTCAATCGTTTTATAAAACAAGTAACAGTTTCAGCTTATTTTATAGTAATTGGGAGTTGAGTGCACTTTCAATAGAAAAATTTAAAGATATTTATTTACAACTAAAATACCATCACCCTGAAGGGGTAGGTAAACAGGATAGATCGCCACACCACTCTATCCAGGTACACTTCCCTTACTTACTCCATATTCGTGCATATTATCAAGCACGCATGCTGATTGTTCCGATTTAAATTAAATTAAGAGAGGTGTTTTAGATGGTTTCGGTCATGTAGGTCGAATAAATACGAAAGAACAGCTAAAATAATCTATGATGGGAATGCCCCTGGGAGTAGAAATCGAGGAAGGCCGAGAAATACATTTATTTGTACTTGATCATACCATATCTGATCTTATTAAATTTATCATCATCTTCATCGTACCATATCCGCTCAATATGTAGAGCATGGATTTCTTAAATTGCCTTTAAGCCAAGCGATCGGCCGCCAATCCCGCGCATCCTCACAAGTGAAGTCCACGTCACACTGCTCTGACGCAAACTGTCGAAGGATTGTCAACAGTGGACGTCCAGTACGCCGAGAACCTGATGTCTTGTAAAATAGGCAGGCATGGTTAAGGCTCTTGGGAGGCAAGCCAAATATACATATTTTTTACAAAAATACTTTTACCGATAGTCCTCAAGGAAAAATTAAAGAAAGCCCTCTTTTTTGGCATTTTTTCGTTTTTCAGGATAATTCAATGTACCAGCGTAATAAAAACCTATTAATATTGTTTAAAATTTACATGAAATTATTGAGAATTAGCGCGCCAATTTAATTCTTTGTGTTTCTCTTCTGTAAAAAGTAAAAACTACATTTGGCGGTCACAGTTAGTAATCGCCGCTAACGTGGTCCAATGTGTTAAGTACATATCGCACATTGGAAAGAATAGGGCTACAAGTGAAAATTTTGGGTTAATTGACTTAATTATGCCATCCTATAGAAAATTTAAGGCTCTTTTTTTAATAGGGTCCCATGAGCTAAATGTTAAAGAAAGTGCCTTAAATTACTTGTGTCCTTTTTGAAATAAGCGTTTGGAAAGTAATCACATAATGTTTGTTTTTTAACCAAATGTGCTAAGTGGTTCTAGAAATGTTTAAAAAATGTAAATGACTTTAACCTTAAAGTTCAATTTAAGTAGTAAATAATGTATTAAAAATTACAAGCATCAGATAAAAACAAGTGATTTTTTAAACAACATTTTGAGTGTGTCCAAATACTTGTAGACAAAAACTGGATTTCACCCATTACGGGCTAATAATTACAATTTGACATCTCAACAGAGACGAGAAATTTGGAAGGGAATATGGATATCTAGGCGTTTACAGGGCTTATGACCTGTCATTGGCTGGGTTAAGTGGCCACTTGATGTATTACAACATTCCCCATTTCACCTAGTATTTATATCCATATCTGCCAATATACAGTAAAATGGCGCGACGCTTCACATGTGAACAATCTTACTAACCCAGTCAATGACAGGTCATAAGCCCTGTAAACGCCTAGATATCCATATTCCCTTCCTAATTTCTCGTCTCTGTTGAGATGTCAAATTGTGATTTTTTTAAACATTCAAATGCTGTTTACTCGAAATCAATAATTTTTCACTTGTGGCCCTATTCTTTCCAATGTGCGATATATGGTAAAGCACATTTTTAGGGGTTGGGCAACCTGTTAAAATAATGAGTATCAAACATAATAACTTCTTCGCAATATACAAACCTTGATTGTTCTACTTCGAGCTACATTCCTATTTCCATCTACATAGTAATTTTCATAATTTGATGTTTTGATTAAATATTTGGTAATTTCCGGGGTTCCCATCGGCGTAGGCCACGCATGGATTTAAAAGACGAAACTTATATGTAAATTTGGTGGTCAATAGAATAGGCTTTGTGTGGGTCATAGAAAGATTACCTTAATAATAAAATATTGTAAAATTTGTTAATATTCTACTACCGCTACTACTTCCCCTATTCCGCACCCAATGGTGCATAGGGCACTGCATTGGTACCCAAGTGCAGTACGTCTTGGTGTATTTTATTACATGAAGGCAAGATGATCAGTCTTATGCTTCAGTACCAGTCCAAGGTATCACACATGAAATATTAGTATGAAAGTCTCATGTAAATAAATATTTCATGTTGACCCCCTACGGGAATCGAACCCGCGACCTCAGGCACGGTAGCTGAATGCGCTACCACTATGCTACGAGGCGGACAAATAATGTTCTACCCTTGTTAATATTCTACCCCTTCTTAATGTTAATATTCTACCCCTACGTCCTGGCTCTGTCCTTTTTAGATTTGTAAATATTTTGTAAAATAATCAGATTTATAAATCTAGCATTTTTTTTTGCAAAATGTTAATTTTTAAACTTCTTTTATTGCATAAAAAGTGCATTGATACACCAAGTGCAGTGTAACTTGATCATCTATTTATAGACCCCGTCTGGAATCGAACATGCATGGTAACCCAACGCCCCAAACCACTACACTACGAAACGGACCAATGCGTTTTAAAATATTGCTAAAAATCTTCGCCTTTTTTATATCTGCCTCAAAACGTTTATAGAAATTCTAACCCTCGTGTATCAAAGAAAATCATATAATATGTTTTTTCCGTAATATTAGACGCGTGATTTGCCACATTTCTGTCTGCCAAATACACGACAAGAGACGTTTTATTGCCAAATGGACACACGAAAAACCTTTTCTGGCGTGTCCTCGACAAAATTTATACGTCAAAGTATTTTTTTAGAAAGATTTTCGTTGTTAGACGATTGAAGGAATCACTATAATAAGTTAGAAGATTGTAGGTAGGTAGGTAGGTACTTGACACAAAATATTAATATAAATTGAAAATCTGTAAATAAAAAAACGTTTTTTAAAGGGAATATAATATTTTTATTGTAAAATGACAAAGAAAAAACTTATTTTTTGAACGAGTAAAAGGTTTGTGTCGATAAAACAACTTTTTTTTAGAGTGCTTCTCAGAAGAAAGAATACCTATTTGTTATTATTAAAATTTTCTTATAATCAAATTTTTTTTATTTATGTAAATACAAGTACGTTTTTTATACTGTGCAGCTTCTTGTTCAGTAAAACTGTACAGTTAAATCTGTGCGGTGTTTAATCTTACCTTTACACAGCACAGATTAAACTGTCTGTAGTAGCGCATTTTTTTAGGCAGACGTTTATTTCCATAATAATAATCTTGTCGTCGTCTATCTTATCAATTTTTTGCAGATGTATCGATTTTGTGGAGATTTAACGAATCTTAATTCAACATAATTATGAATAACTTCAGGAACTTCTACCGATTTTACAATTTGGCAACATTACTTATCTGTCAAATAGTCGATATTCGATATTTTAAATTTTGATCTAGGATTTGGGTTCATATTATTCATTACATTAAGACTATGTATGATAGGTGTACAAATGTCGAAATAAGAGCAGAGTGCAAGGCTAAGATAAGCATTATCGACAAAATTAAGAAAGGTTTTTTACGATGGTTCGGTCATGTAGAGCGAATGGATGAAGAAAGAACGGCTAAAAAAATATCTGATGCGACTGTGCCTGGATATAGAAATCGAGGAAGGCCGAGAAAGAGACATGCATGATCAAGTAAAACAAGTGCTCGAAAGTGGGCATGTAAGAAGTCGGAATAATCGACGTGCGGGCATGAGAAGATGTATGAATGTGGAGGAAGCAAGAGAAGTGTGCCAGGACAGAGTGGTGTGTGGCGTTCTATCCTCTCTGCCTACCCCTTCGGAGAAATGGCGTGATGGTTAGTTAGTTAGTTATTCATTACGTTATTAACATAAAAATTTATCAAAGTTTATTTATAATATTACCTATACTATTGAATATTATACTGTCGTAATCGCCGCGGGTGATGCGCGCGCCGAAACTGTGTGAAAAAATGTGTGGAATTAGCGCGCAGTGAAAATTTTACACTTTCGCACAGTTTTTCATCCAGTTTTAGCTTTATACGGGAGAGTTTTCAGACTGCACGGGTATTGTACAGTTTACTAAGAAAAGAGAGGGAACTTACCAATTAAATAACGCGCTTTAAGAACTGAGTATGGTTACGTCAACAAAAGTAGATCGTGTTAAGTAGTGTTATATGAAGACCAGACACTTAGAAAATTATATTTGTCTTTCCTAAGTCCAGTCGATATTCCGTAAACACTGTTACTTGAGAAACCTCCGATAGATAGCTGTCGAACATTGGTCTCGGTTACTAAACAAACGGTTGTGAGAAATTGCAAAAGTTAGACGAACGGATGAAGGGTATAGACGAAAAGACACCCATTTTCAAAATAAAACACAAAAATACATTTCAGTATCCGAGAGCCAAAAAGACCATCATTAAAATAAAAGCGTTTAAGAATACTTTCTCCTTCGAAAAAGAATTTCAGAGAAGTAACATTCCATACTTGAAGAATACTACCGTGTCTAGGTGTCTAGTTAACCACTATGTCATACGTCATCAATAGGCATCTACGTCATCACTAGATATCTACATTGGCATGTACATTTTTTAGTTTCAGCAGTCTCGTTTCCATTCCACTGTAAATTTTTATATTATTTAGTATTTTGAATGATACATTTTTTACTTGCATCGATATAAAATATGGTTTTGCTGTTACTGTAATAATTCACTTTATTGTTTCTTTAGGTTTTATGTTTTCATTGGATTGGTTCTGTTTTTTGTATATATTGTGTTTATTTTGTGATCTAAGCGAGTCAGTGCGTATTAGAATAAAATGAATGTGTGTTTTTTATTTATCCCTAAATGAGTTTATTATAAAAAACTCTTAGGGAGCATTGGATTGAAAAAAAGAAATTCCTTATTTTTTTTCTATGTAATATTATTTTTTATAAATAAAATAAATAAATATATAAAAAATTGTAAGTAATAACTTTTTTTACTTTTTTTTTCGAAAAATTTGCGTGTTTGTGATATACTAAAATATTTTTTTCATCATATATTATAAAATAGCTGTGTCAGAATGTAGAGAACAAGTTGTGGTGGAGTGGGATTTAAGCCTAGAAATTTTATTCTAGAGTCAGTGACTTAAGCAACGACCACAACCGTTTTCAACTATATTTTTTTTCGATTTTCTTAAATTATTGTAGTGGTAGATGGTAGAAGCTGCTTTTCCTACTATACCCCTGAGTCATAAGATACCTTCTCTATTTTAGTACCTGACTAAATCTTACCTTGGTAAATCTTCTGACGTTTGTCTGTGGGCTTGTTCCTCAAACTTCTAACTAAATTCAATTTCTGACATTAAGAAGTGGTTTTTGGGGTTTAGTGGTTCTGCCTAAGCTCTGAAAAATTGTTTTAGCTTTGAAATATTTTCAATAGATGGCAGAGAGAATACGCAAGCGAAGCAACGCGCTATTCACCATACATAAAAGAAATTAACAAAATTTGGACACAAAATGCCGAAACTTTTCTAATTGATCTGAAGAACTATTATTAAGACTGTTTCGTCTATCATTGGCTGCCTCTTCCACGACAATTTTTCTGTGGTTTTCTCACCATATTTGACCATTTTTGAAGTAAATATAAAACCTATAAATTATAAGCAAGGCAATAATGCAAATGACATTTTTAAAAAATAACCCTTTTTCAACAAGTTTCAAAAATTTACATATTTGGATATCATATAGGGAAAGGTCTCTTTGGATGACGATGGCTCAGTTCAGAGGGAATGAATGATGAAAAACGGCCAAATGAATCTATGGTGCCAGTGTGCCTGGATGTAGAAGTGGAGAAAGGCCGAGAAAGGCCGAGAAAGACATGGCAAGTACTTTATTCAATCGATAATAATTAATTGATAATTTATGATAAATGTAGGTACACAATATTTATTTTATTTTTAAAACGTCTAAATGGTGACTAACAGCAGCCCATGGCCATTTCTTATGGTCAACCTATTACAACTAAAATAGTAAAGAAAACTCATCGTTTCTTATGACATAGTATTAAAAATGATTGTCATATATGCTGGTACTGAAACGTATCATCTTAAGGTCAGAGAAGCTGGTTACTGGTCAGAGAAGCTGACCCGTAATCAGAAGGATCCAGGTTCAAATCCTGAAGCTAACGGTTATTTTTTCAAGTGATTTGATGAATGATGAGTGTGATGAAAGTGATTTTTTTTTCTTTCTCTTGACCTGTTAAATAATAAACATAAAAATGTTTAGCATTTTAAATTATCGCTTCATTCGTAAATGAATAAAGTTATATACTGACCGTTTCCCACGATGAGACGCGAAACTCCAGAGGGTGATTATTCATGATATTCTGAGAAAAAATCTCAATAAAGTTTTTCAAAAAACTCAATTCTAATTTCTTAAAAAATTGATTAAAAATATGAATCACAAATTCACGCGTGTAATACCGTCCATTTTTGAACTGGCTAACACCACGTGACCTGCACCAATTTCAGATATGAAATTCGAATTTTGAATGTCCGCACAAGGCAAGGCGTTCGGTGACCAGAGCGGACCCCCACTCCTCCCAGCGCCCTCCCGCCATCACCGCCCAGCCACGGCTAGCATTTCAAACAGAAGCCAGTATTACAAAGTCGCTTTTTATTAATACTTTTTTAAAATAATTTTTTAAAAATGCCCGGATCAAAAAACTTTGTGATTTTTTTTTCTTTCTCTTGATCCATTAAATAAAACCATAAAATTTTCACCCTCGGAGTTTCGCGGTCTCATCGTGGGACACGATGTATAATCTAGTACGGACTTACGGAGTTTTAAAAAAGTTTTATAAAAAGGTTGTGTAATCCATAGAGTGGTCACTTAACCCAGCCAATGACAGGCGATAACCTCTGTTAACGCCTAGATAATCCAAATTCTTATCCAAAGCTTCTCTGTCTCTGTTGAGATATCAACATGATTGTCTGTATCATTTATATTTATTTAATGTTAGCACAAATTCACTATCAATATTTTGGCTATTATTAATGGCTTGTTTGTTTTTTTTTCAGATGGGTGTGGATTTATTTTGTGAATTCGGAACAATAAAACAACAATGTAATTTAATTATGACAATATCTGCATAATCGTGATGAATGAATATTAATTAAAAGTGAATAATACGAACAGTGAAATTATTTTCTACCGCAGGGGTCAAGACACTGAGTGAGTAATTATTTTGTTTAACTAACTAACTAACTAACCATCGTGCCATTTCTCCGAAGGGGTAGGTAGAGAGAATAGAATGCCTCACCACTCTGTCCTGGCCTACTTCTCTTGCACCCTCCACATTTATACATCTTCTCATGTACGCACGTCGATTATTCCAACTTCTTACATGCCCAGTTTCAAGCACTTCTTTTACATGATCCATGTCTTTTCAAGCACTTGATCGTGCCATGTCTTTGCATATATTTAATAGGGTTCTTCCTGTTCTTAGCGATAACATGAATATCCTTGAAAACGGTTGTAAAATATTTAAAGTTTAATTTTACAAATCCAACGATATAAAACACAATGATCAAAAATTTTGTTTTTATTTATAAATTTATGTTTTAAAAACACGAAAATACGAATGATTTTTAACGCCCGTTATTGGCTAATGACTCATACCCGTCCACCGTGAAAGGCGTGAAATTCATTCCGCAGTGAGCGCCTATATTGCTGTGACGTCACACCGCACGCGCGCCAAATGGAGGATTTTGCGAGCGATTTGAAAAAGCGGTATTTCAAACCGAGCTAGAAAATTCACATGACTTCGTAAAAATAAAAAAAAAATTCCCTTTGATATTGTTATTTTTTAATCATTTTTTTTAAAATAAAAAATAAAAAATCGGGCAGAACCCAATTCGGGGATTTAGGATCACAAATGCCTCAGTAAAACTATCTATTGAAAAGATTTTTTGTGTCATTATTAATTTGATTAGGCACTAAAAAAAACGGGATTTCATATTATGAAAATTACGGAAATTCACATTACTCTGGATAGGAAAACTGGTGGAATTAGATAATAAGTGGTGTTATGAAATTAACCCTATGAAGCGTTTATTTTTAGAAAATGTATACGGAATCGTCCCTTCTAGTTAGTAGTTCGAAGTAAAAAATATTTATTTTGCTCTAACCAATATGGTTAAGAGGTACTAAAAATTAGTTTTTTGTTCATTAAGGTTTCCATAACAATTGTTGGAAAAAAAATCTCCTAATTAACTTTAATATATAAAATACTCGGTGGTTAAATGTACATACTTTACATTTTAAAATACAAAATCTCAGCAAGCAATTTAACAGTTTTATTACAAGAATTAACGTAAGATATCTTCGTTTTTTTTCCTTTAATATGGTAATAATGCTTTTACAGTTTGTTTTTTCTGGTCCTTAAATAAGCTCAGATTACTTTCCGTGTAATTATAGCACAATTAGCTACAAATAATGTCGGACAGCCGGAATTTGCTAGATTTACAGGTAGAAGCATCCTTTATGCAAAGTTTTAAGGATTCTGGGAATTTCTAACTGTTGGGATTCGGGAATTTGAGTCGGAAATCCAAAAGTGTAATATTTGCAGAAGATCGGAGGTTGGTTATTTTCAAAATTTAAGCCATTTAAAATATAAGGATTCAAATGTATTGATTGATTTATTTAATACTTATTTCCCTTATCCCGCACCTAAAATGGTTCATAGGGCACTGCGTAGGTAGTAGCGTACTAGTGCAGTGTATTTTAATAATTTCGTTACCCATCAGTCTTACGGTTCAGTGCCAGTCCAAGGTATCTTTTGATAAATGTAAAAACGGTCATTTTAACTAAATACGTCACGTTGACTCCCACGGGAGTAGAGCCCGCATCGTCTTGTTTAGATAGGCTAATGCTCTATTCTCTACACCGCGAGGCAGAAAACACGGTTCATCTAAATTCAAAATTAAATTAAATTACACTAAATTCACAATTCGTTTAAATGAAACACACGTGTATGAATTTACGGCATGATTTAGGTTTCCTAATAATGAATTATTATTGAGCCTGCTCTTACCCTTATCAACTTTTTAATTCCATTTCGTATTTGTCATTTCTGTAATTTACTACAGTATTTGCTTAGTTTCGTACCCTGAATCCCCACGTGCTTTGTTTTAATCCAATTTGTTTTAATAATTGAAGAAGTTTTATTCGAAACGTGAATTTTTTTAACCGTAACGCCAAAGCAAAAATCATTCGCTAATTCGCTTTACGTATTTCAGTTAAAAAGAGTTTTTGTTACATCACTAACTTCTTACTTTTCTTTTCTTATACACCGTGTTACGAAATTCGATGTGCGAGCGGGAAGTCAGTGAATCTAAGTCATATTGGGAATCGATTTTGTAAAATAAAATGTTTTGATTTGACCCATACTTTTTGAGAAAATTGAGTGCAAAGTGAATAAGACGATACATACACGCATCTGGTCGATATCTCAAACGTGTAAAAAAATCTTTGCTCTAATGTTAAATTCCAGGGGGAAAATCGAGGAATACGTTTGTATGGGAAAGCGGCTGCGAGTCACGTGGTGTGGTATGCTCTTAAGAGAGAATTTTTGAAAAAACTTTTTTAAATAACACGAAATCATCCGTTTTGTCTTAACAGTGTGTTTACGTGTATTTTCAGAAGCCCGGAGGGTTTATCAAATGTCTTTGTATTTATCATCCTGTCTTTTGTGGAAGAAATGTTGAAAACAATAAAACTCAACGACCAAACTTCCTGCATCCGTTTTTGCGTTCCACGCGAACACTTTTAAAAGTAAATAAACCGATTTTGCATAACTCACACAAAGAATAAGAGAAAAGTCTTATGTACTTTTAGATCAAACAGAGCGAAAATGATGCTTATTCCAATAATAATTTTATTCATAACTTCAGTCTAATTGCAGTACATAATATTCTTCTTATTTACATTATTTATCAAAGATGTTACTTTTGAGGTTACTGTTATTGGTGTCTCGTGGTAGCGCTGCACTGGTAAGCACGTTGGACTACCACGCATGAGGTTGCGGGCTCGATCCAGACGGGGTCAATATATGATAGTTATTTAGAACGTGTTTTTCACATAATGATAATGAAAAACTGATCATTTTTTTTGAAATAAACAATCGAGATAAACTGCACTTGGTGTACCAATGCAGTGCTCTATGCACAGCTACGTGCAAACTAAAGTAGGTGCTAAGTAGTTATTTCATGTACAAATTAATTTAATATTTTTTTCTTAATACATATACTAATACTGTTTCCTCTTATTCGCACCCAATGGCAAATAGGGGTACTGTATTACTTCACTTTGGACTTTGTAGGGAACACAGAGGTGAGGCAACGGACACAGCAACCCTTGGTATCTACTGTCATCCGGCGTTTGTTCGCGTACATAATCGTAAATTCATTCGTATTTTTATCACACCAACAATCTTAAAATCGCGGTTTAGCTTGTTGAAAAAATCGGTAGAGTTGGCTGGACTGAAAAAAGACTCAATAGTCTTTAAAGCAGTCTAGGGAAAGGGTGGGGTTTTCATTGTCACCCGGCGAAGGCATTTCGGCTGGCTAGGTCATATACTACGTATGCCTCCCGAGAGCCTTTACCATGCTTGCCTATTTTACAAGGAATCAGGTTCTCGGCGTTCTGGTCGTCCACTGTTGACGATTCGTCGGCAGTTTGCGTCAGAGCTGCGGGACGTGGGAGGATGCACGGGAGCTGGCGGCCGATTGCTTGGCCTGGAGGCAGTTTGTGGATTCTATATGCTCCACATAGGGAGCGGATATTGTATGATGATGATGATTTTTTCACCAATTACAGTGAATATTGATAATTCGTTAGATGAAGGGAAGTGATCAGTCTTACCACATGGTGGACACAAAAAACTATGAATATTTAATATTTTCCCATTCCAATCCAAATTAAAATCATGCAAAATGGCCCAATGAGGTTAAGGCAGTAAAAGTGTTATTGGATATTAGGCAAATTAAATGTTTTTTATAATCGTTTGTTTGAACTTTTCCTCCGATATTACACGTTCTGGGCTCGGTAATAATACGGGCTAATGTAATTACAAAATTTTTATGGGAAAACAAAACATTCAGAATAATTGTTTGGGTAAATAATGGTATTTGTGTTAGCTCTATGATCGTAATAGACGTTTAAGTGCGTTAAATAAATATATAATTCTTAATAATCTAAGGTAAATATGACATATTGCTATGTTAACATAGATAATAATGTAAATAACAAAATGGTAGAAATAATATTGTAATAAAAAATTACGTTATGTCAGTTATTTCTCTCATTATAACTATAAAAAATGCAAATATTTTTCACCAAATTTTTTAGTGTAGGTATGTCCTATCTACGTTAGGTACCTACATAATAATACACCCTGTAACCAAACTTGGGTTATTATGCCGTGTGCTAAGGCAAAACAAGGCCCACAAACAAGGCATAGTAACACAGAAAAGCGTTATATGTCTTTCGTCATTATCTCCGACTGTCATTAATTTAAATCGTGAATACATAAGCTATGAAAATTATAAACGATTTGGTTAAGAAAAAATACAGTGCTCTATGCACCAACTGGTGCGGATATGTCAAAAGGGAGAAAAACTAGAAATCATTATGCGTATAAACTCAATAGTTCAGTGAAAAAACGACAGTAATAATCGATACAGATTTTCCTATAAATATAACCAAAAAATATATTGTAAAGACAGAGTATATTATGCTTTTTATAAGCACAATGATTGATATAGAGCCATGTCAAGCGAGATGAACACGAAATATTACAATAATGCCATCAAATTATATCTACATTATTTGTGTAAGTATCTATTGTGTACTTCTATTGTAGGAAATTTAGTCTATACAAATTTGGCGATCAATATATTACTTAAACGGAGAAATGATGACTGTATGATAACTAGATCTATAGATTATTAACAAAAGCTCTTTTACGCGGATTAAAAAAAAATTATAAACGAATCGATAAAAATAAAATTGTAATTGAATTCTGTCATAATTTCGGCAGTTTGCGTCAGAGCAGCGGGACGTGGATCACCACTTATTGTTATCAAATTCCACCGTCTAAAGACTCCAGCACTTGTGATGTAGATGTCTAGTGATGACGTAGATGCCTACTGCTGACGTAGTGAGTGACGTAGTGGGTAACTAGACACCTCAGACATGGTAGTATTTTTCAAGTATGGAATGTCACTTCTCTGAAATTCTAGAAATTATTTTAGAAGTTGGAGGCAGTTTGTGGAATCCATATGCTTCACATAGGGAGCGGATATGGTATGATAACTTCAATTTTATATATGTTCAGTGTCATACTTTCATTTATTCATTCCCTTAGGGTAGTTCATACATAATAGTTTCATGTTTCAAGCAAGATATCACACAGTAAATAATGTTTATTAATAATACCCTTCATTTGTTTATAGAACCTCTCTTCCTCCTTTGAGATTTTAATAAAAATCCAGTTTTTTTCTACAAGTATTTACACGTACTCAAAATTAAAATAATATACGTGCAAAGATTCACTTAGCCATTTTCAGATTTCTTATTTTAATACTCATCACTCAATCACATGGTAAATTACATGTCAATTTGTTACCAGTAAACAAAGGGGACATCATAATAGAAGCCATTATATTACGGTACCTAGTCAAAGGATCTGTATCCAAAGTACTGAAGGCGAACCCATCAATAAGTTGCGAGCTCCACTTTCTAATGTAGGTGCGGAAGTTCATACACGGTGAGGGAGAGAAAAGGGCGATTTTGAAAAGACTCGAAATAAAACGGAATGGAATCGAAACTTTGAACAAGAATTCCATACATGAAAAAAACTACAGTGTCTAGGTATCATCAATAGGCATTTACGTCATCTCTAGACATCTACGTCACACGTTTCGTGTATTGGCCTAAGCGCTGGAGTGTTTGGACGGTGGAATTTAATAAGTGGTGTTATAATGTAATCATATTATTATACACCGTTTCCCACGATGAGACCGCGAAACTCCAGAGGGTGATTATTCATGATATTCTGAGAAAAAAATCTTAAGAAAGTTTTTCAAAAAACTCAATTCTAATTTCTTACAAAAATGATTAAAATATGAATAAAAATTCACGCGTGTAATACCGTCCATTTTTGAACTGGCTAACACCACGTGACCTGCACCAATTTCAGATATGAAATTCGAATTTTGAATGTCCGCACAAGGCAAGACCAGAGCGGACCCCCACTCCTCCCCGCCCACCGCCACCCCGCCACCGCGCACCGCTAGCATTTCAAACAGAAGCCAGTATTACATAGTCGCTTTTTATTAATACTTTTTTTAAATTAATTATTTAAAATGCCCGGATCAAAAATTTTTTTCTCAGAATACCATGAACAATCACCCTCCGGAGTTTCGCGGTCTCATCGTGGGACACGGTGTATATGGTGGTGCCGCCTTTATAACGCACCCGTTCTCCTCTATGGCTGCAAATCATGGCACCTAACCAGGGCCCAAAATAGCAGACTTCTGAGTTTTGAGAATAGGTGTCTTAGAAGAATATTAGATGTGCGATGGTTTGACTTTGTAAGGAACACAGAGGTGAGGCAACGGACGCTGCAACCCTTGGTATCTAATGACATCCGGCGTTGGCGTTTCGGCTGGCTAGGCCATATACTAAGTATGCCTCCCGAGAGCCTTAACCATGCTTGCCTATTTTACAAGGCATCAGGTTTTCGGCGTCCTGGACGTCCGCTGTTGACAATCTGTCGGCAGTTTGCATCAGAACTGCGGGACGTAAACCTGGCCTGCGTATGCTCCACATAGGGAGCGGATATGGTAGGATGATGATGACGATGTTGACATATTACATAATATACTAATTATTTATATTGAGTATGTACGTTTTTTTTACCGCCTTTTAGAAATCGTTCTTTGCTCTGACCCACCCTGCACGTAGGAAGCTTTTACACAGCGCGTATCAAAGCCTTTGTCTCGCAACCCTTTCTTAGGATTTCTCACAGCAGTCGACTATTTATAGACCTTTAGAATATTTTCCGATCAAATCGTGCCTCGTGGAATATCGAATCACATGCGTTATATTGTAAAATCGACGTGAACTTTGTACTTATTTGTAGGTACATACTTAAGTTTACACGATTTTTTGGACCGTGCGCGCGTTATTCAAAATTGTAAGCTTAATTTTATGTGCTTTTTGTTATTTCAAGCTGTTTTGCAGGATGTAAGACAATTAAATTAAATTTATATATTTGTTTATATAGCATATATTAACAGAACTTTCGATCAAAATATGTCTTAAATGAGTTATTTACATACAGTTTGAATAGGTACATAATGAATTAGGGGAATCTATACTGACAACAGATTTATGAAAAATAATGCGGAATTTCCTATTTGAATCCATTTAAAACCTGTTAAAAAAAAGGATATCGGGAAAAAAACAATCCCTTTAAAAAAGGATCATTTTAATAATAACAAATGAAAATTTCATACCCCAACGACAGTAATAGTCGATACCGATATTCCCATAAATAGAATCTCAAAATATATATTGAAAAGACATATAAAACATTCAAATTTAATAATATTCACAATATAAGTCTGTTTTAAAAAGGATGTCTTAATTTTATCATGTTAAATAATATGTCTTAATTATATCATGTAAATACACGGATATACGTAATGTGGGTATGTAGTGTAAACAAAAAAGATTAGTTTTGCTTTTGTCGCCTTGGTACGATTTAAGTTGTCACCTTGAAACTACGGAAGTTGGCGAAAAATATAAGAGTAAGTATGAGTTATTTGTTGCCTGATATCTTGAAAGTGGAATATGTCAAAAACACTTGAGTTGCATTTTAATATTCGGAAAGAGAAAATATAAAAAAGAGGTTATTTAGAAAATATTACCTATGCTCGTTCAATACAAAATGTGAAATTAGTAATATCTTTTCAATTTCCTTCCAGTTTGATCTATTTATAATTCATATCAATCAGATTTAATTTTCCAATCACTTACAATGACCACTTAAGCAAATTACAAGCTGAGGTTTTCTAGGAATACTTCCCCACAGGAACACTTAAGCCGTTAAATACACAATCAAGGTTAACAAGCAATCGAGCTTAGTTAAACTAGTAAGTGTAAAAGTTGCAGCTATCTCGCACAATAATTGATACTTGATTTTTTAAAGCATTTTACTGACTGATAATTTGAAATTACAGCAATAATTCTCTCGGCATCTCTACTACTACTACTTTCCCTTATCCGGACCCATTGGCGCATAGGGCAATGCGATGTGCACCTGATGCAGTAAATCTTGATCGGTAATTACTTGAAGGCAAGATAATCAGTCTTACGCTTCAGCGCCAGCCCAAGCACATCCGAATTTCTGTTTTGAATTTTGAATGTGAAAAACCACTTTAAAGTGAATATTTCACTTGTAAATTTAATTCAATAATTTATTTTTTATTTATTTACGGAAAAATCCATTTTAAAATACAGAGTTAAGCATAAAAGGGATAACAAGCAGTAAAAATAAGTGACAAAACATTAAATTGGTGAAGCTAAGACAGTGAGAATAAATGTGGACACACTCAAGACAGGATCGGGTCTACTTCAGTGAATGTTTAAATCTAGATAGACTTACACCAAAAAAGTCAGGATCCCGTCTTGAGTTTACAATACGACACAATCGAGACAATCGGGCATGAAAACCATAGTTAGTTTTGTGGTGACTAAGGAACAGCACGTCATCAACCTACGGACTGGAATACAGAAAGTCACTTGAGTCAGTAAAGATGGTGCATCTATCATGCCATTTAGCAATTTAAATATGAAAACGGAATCAATGTTAGATCTACGCTTTTGAAGACTAGAGATTCTCAACATTGACTCCATATATAATTAAAATATTTTAAATATTTTTGAAAGATATATATGTATATACATTTATAAAAGAAAACGTTAGTAACTATCTTTTGAATTTGTATATTACCCTACATAATGCGTTTGAAAAAAAAATGCATAAAAAAGTCAAGTTTACTTTATTTTTCATGTGATTTGTTCATTATTTGCGTCGTGCCTTAGTAAAATGTTACATTACCGTGCAGGTTTTTAAAGTAAATAAAATGTTTAACAAGTAATATTAATTTTTTGGTGCATTTTAGGAAAGTTTCGTACTACAAGTAAACTCCTGAATGTTCGCTGTAAACATGAAGACATTTTAAAAATTCTACTCTCGGTACCACTGGAATTCCTCATTTCAAGAACTTTAAAGACAAGTCTTGTTTGTATTGCATCATCTGTTTCTCGATTCTTCGTTTTGTCTTCTTCAATCGCCCAATATCCAATACTGCATGTATTGTAATTGTTGTTTACAAAATATTCCTAACATTCAGAGTCCTGGTAAATGCTTTTCCTTCGGGGCAAATATTACAGATCAAATATGCACAGAATGCAGAGACTAATTTCTTTCAATCGAAATCTTTTCCATTGCAACTTAATACGTCTTCTATATAAAAAGATATATTATACATAGAGTAACGAAATTCGTAGTACAACCGAAATGTAGTGAATCTACATCACATTTGGAGTCGAATGTGTAAAACGACTTTTTAATCAGAGCTTGAAAAAAAAAAAATTCTCATAAAAGCTCTCATTAGTACCTACCTCAAATTAAGTAAAAATGCACAAATTCTTATTAAAATGTGTTTTTTTATTTTGTTTAATTATTTAAAAAATCAAATTAATTTTCTCGAAAACTGAGTCACATAAAAAAAAAATTCTACTAAATTGACTCCAGATATGACGTAGATTCACTGGTTTCCCGCTTGTACATCGAGTTTTGTTTCACCATGTATATGTAAAAAGATATATATCTATGTCCGCTTAGTGGTGTAGTGTGTAGTACCATGCATTAGGTTTCGGGCTTAATTTCCGAGTTAATATCATATACCTAATTATTTAAATGTGATTTTCACATAAAAAATATTTTCATATTTAATATCGTGGACTGGCACTGAAGGAAGCGACTGATCATCTGCATTTCGTGTATGTAACAAATTATCAAGTTTCACTGCGCTTGGTGTACTAATCTAGTGTGCCCTATGCACCATAGTTAGTTACGGATAATAAAGAAAAAAAAGGAAATACGACAATGATGAATTTACGAGTAATATACCAAGCCACGACGAGAGCCTTAACCATGCTTGCCTATTTCACAAGGCATCAGGCTCTCGGCATCCTGGACGGTCTCTGCTAACAATCTGTTGGCAGCTTGCGTCAGAGCTGCGCGACGTGGACCTGACTTGGGAAGATGCACGGGATTCGGCGGCCGATCGCTTAGTAGCGGCAGTTTGTTGAATCCATATGCTCCACACGGGATACGGATATGGTATGATAATGATGATGCTTAATTATTTAAGCTTAGTAGATGTTCTTTTAGTGCAACGTTGAAATCAGTAAAAAAGGTCTTGGGAAAAAGCTCTGCACAATATTTTCATAACATTTCCTTTTGACGTTGTAAAGTTTGCGAGCCTTTTTAGATCACGTAGTTATTGTTTGATCTAGGTCACGTGATAAACCTCAAACCTCAAACCTATTCTGTGTAAATGGGGTTGGCGCAACGTAATGTTAACGTCATCGTAATGTTTGCCGTTTCATAAATGTTTCTATTTCGAGGTCTACTTCAATGTCCTATACGGGTTTTCACATTTAAATTACACATACATATTATATAAGCCTCGTACAATTAATAAGGCTTGTTTGAATAGAGGTTTTGGCGCTGAAACTTAAGACTGATCATCTTGCCTTTATGTAACAAATGATCAAGATTCACGATTTAACTGTTCGTAGTAATGATAATCTGGGGAAAAAAAAGTAAATATTGAAAATTAAATATAAAAAAAATAATACAATTTCAATAACAGCTACCACTACTTTCCCTTATCCACCCAATGGTGCATAGGGGACTGCATTAGTACACCAAGTGCAGTGTATCTTGATAATTTTATTACTTGAAGGTAAGATGATCAGTCATACGCTCTAGTACCAGTCCAAGGTATAAAACATGAAATATTAATATGATTATTTAATTATTAAACCAAATTATTAACCGACTTCTTTAAATACAGGGTCGGTGTCGTTAGTTGGATAAGTCTAATGGGTCGTGTATATATATTGAAAATGCGTGCAAAAAAATATAGCCATGTAATTATTAAAATTTGGTATGCAAAAATATTGTTTTGTAAATTCTAAATTTGTGAAATCCAAACTTGGTTCTATTATACTAATTATGTAAATATTCAACTAAGTATAATACTACAATGCCCTGACTCGACACGGACTATCTAGTGAGTCGGGGCCAGATCATTGGCATGGGTCTCGACTGATTGAGTCACCATCCCATTATTGTGATTATATTAAATGTGAAATTTAATAAATAAATAAAATAAATATAAAATATTAAACGATTTCTACAAGCATGACAATATTAAAGGTCTTGTTTTAAGAACAAACATTATTTTGTTGATGTAAAGATTTATCTTAAATCCTTTTAATTCCGTCCAAATCTAACTGTTCTGTATATAAATCGTATGCAAATTATGTAAATTTGAACTGTCTCTTAACGTTTCTCCATTAGTTTAATAATTACTGTTTCGTTTGTTCCGTTTTCCTTAATAATATTCATTGTCTTATTCTCAGGACTCGAGTCCTTGGCAGAAAAGAACAACAAAACTTAATCCTGATTAATTAAGCGGGAAAATAATTGCCTTATTCTTTCTTGGTAAATCTACTCAGACAATGATTGCTGGCATTTTTTGAAAAGAAAAATCTTTAAATGAGACATTTCACTGCCTGTAGAACGGTCAGTGAATAAAAAGCTTTGTTAAATTTTTACAAAAACTATTCGGCTCTCAAATTTCCATTTTCCAGAGAGCATTTTATTTAATTAATGGCCGCAGTATTCAGCAATGAGAAATATCATCGGTACCCAGTATTGACTTTTCCAATGTTTTCATGTAACTAACTAACTAACCATCACGCCATTTCCCCGTAGGGGTAGGCAGAGAGGATAGAACGCCATACCACTCTGTCTTGACATACTTTCTTTGCTTCCTCTACATTCATACATCTTCTCATGCACATACGCCGATTATTCCGACTTTCCACATGACCACTTTCAAGTACTTGACGTACTTGGTCATGCCATGTCTTTCTCGGCCTTCCACGGCTTCTACATCCAGGCACACCTACATTTAAACTTCTTTTAGCCGTTCTTTCATCGCTCCACATGACCAAACCATCGTAAAAGCCCTTTCTTAATTTTGTCGATAATGCTTATCTCAGCCTTGCACTCTGCTCTAATTTCGACATTTGTACATCTATCATACATAGTCTTACCACACATTCGCCTGAGAGATCGCATTTCAACAGCATTCAGTCTACTTTCATCCATCTTTTTCCAACACCACGCTTCACTACCATACATAAGGGATAGTACCATAACTCCGTTGTGTACTGCCAATTTTGCTTCTTTCGATAATTTCTTATTTGCCACTATCGATTTCGAGGAACTACTACGTAACTCTGTTTCCGGTACTAACTCTTCGCTCAATGTCCTTATCCACATTTCCGTCTCTTGTAAACATACTTACAAAATATACAAATTCTTCAACCTGCTTCAATCTGTCTCCATTTATTTTATGTATTCATGTACGTTATGAAAATTCAAGATGAAATTTTTCTATAATGTTCAATAAAATTAATCATCATCATCATCATACCATATCCGCTCCCTATGTGGAGCATATGGAGTCCACGAACTGCCTCCAGGCCAAGCGATCGGCCGCCAGCTCCCGTGCATCCTCCCAAGTCAAGTCCACGTTCCGCAGCTCTGACGCAAACTGCCGGTTCACACCTGTTCTCCTCTATGGCTGCGAATCATGGCAATAAGTTCACACGGACAGTAAAAATGAACAAAAAACTAATAACTTTTAAAATACTAAAAACCTTCAAAAACTTACCCATACTATTTTATAAAAACACTGTAGACGTGAAAACATTACTATATTTTCAAAAATACGTTCTCAATAATTTTCGCAGCTACCTGTAAGATTATTTGACGGATTTTCATTAAAACTTTGTTTCCGTCTTTATTGGATTCCGTGTAATAATAAATATACGGAAAAATAAATTATATTAATTTATCTGATAAAACTTGGAAAACAAGTCTCAAGATGTCGCATTACTTCGTTACTTCTGTCTAAACAAGAAAAAGTAAGACTCTTAGGTGTACTGGATGGCCAGTTAACGTGGTTCATAAAAAAGGCCACAAAATAAAAATGCAATACCTACTAAAGTGTTTTAAAATCGTTTGTGTTAAAATAAATTTGAAAGAACGAGTACGTACCTATTATGAAATCAACCGCTCATAAGAAAATATTGTAAAATTTTCATAAACCATGTCTTGTTTATTTATTTAAAACTTTATGTACAATTACATAGCAAGAGTATAAGGGCGGGTTTATTGCTTTTAAGCAATATCTTCCAACCAACCCTTATATTGTCCGCCTCGTAGCATAGTGGTAGTATTTAAAGCCTACTAACATTAGGCTATCGTGCATTATATTGTACGCGAACAAAAAAAAGTAAACAGGATGGAACTCATTTTTTTACGATTCGTGTAGTGCTTGTCAAAATACATCGTCCTCGCTTCTCAGTGAATGCGTTTTATGTGAGCAAGTGAGAGAAAAAACTAGTTTTATGATTTATTTTTTT